>CAUYRH010057440.1:0-11921 GCA_963574655.1 Perodicticus potto
GTAAAAAGATTAACGTTTTCTTTACAAACATCACGTTCTTTGGTTTGAATTTAAAGTCCGAATTCTCTGGTTTAAAATAACAGGAAATAATTACAGCTTATATATCTTGGTTTGTTTAAAAAAGAAAAAAAGATTTCATAAGCCAGAAGCCATATTGGAAAGTTGGCCCTTTTTATAAAAGCAAATTTCTCTAATGCGTCATTCACTGGAGCAAAGGGACTGAAATCTTTCTCTGAAAGATTCCAGAGAATTCATTTAAAGTCATGAATTTAGTATATTAGTCAATGGTCAACAGGTTCTTTTTGTTGCCAAAAGTTGATATTTTAGGTAGGGGTTTTGGTAGGAAGATGCCCATCATGTTTAAAAAAGATACCTTTGAGAGTATTTCCAAATGTAAAAATAAACTAAAATTTTGTTTTTTTAGCAGCAGTGGGTAATTTAGACCCTCCCTGCTTTGTTAAAATGTAAATGTATGTAATTATTAGGTATTGGCCACAACAATAATCCTTGGTACCTTAGTTTGGTGTTGAGATATGGGTTTTTTTTCCTACATTGTTTGATAATGTTTGACAATTGTTAATATATCACTATCTGAAACTGATTTATTACAGTTGCTAACCAATGGAGGGGGGCAGTCAAGGACTTGACGCCACTGACGGTTTATGTTCACATAATCCCTTGGTCCTCCCCCCCCTCCCCCATTGGCTAGCAGCTATTGTGTGTGTTCTGAACATAAGCATTTTATCACTTACAAAAATTCCTTTTTTTCTATTAACAATCCTTGTATCGAGTAGTACTTAAGGGATTAATTTGCAGAGGATGAGAAAGATTCTTACGCTGATTTAAAAAAAAATCATTCAAGAGCATTTGCTTAAAAATGTTCTGTATTCTGGTACGGCGCCTGTGGCTCAGTGGGCTAAGGCACCAGCCACGTACACCTGTGCTGGCGGGTTCGAATCCAGCCCAGCCCACCAAACAACAATGACAGCTGCAACCAAAAAATGGCCGAGTGTTGTGGAAGGTGCCTGTAGTCCCAGCTACTTGGGAGGCGGAGGCAAGAGACTCGCTTGAGCCCAGGAATTGGGGGTTGCTGTGAGCTGTAATACCACAGGACTCTTATCCAGGGTGACAGCTTGTGGCTCTGTCTCAAAAAAAAAAAAAAAAAAATGTTCTGTATTCTAATGATACTCAGTTTAGCCACCAGAGAGAGCTCTATGCTAGTTTCTGAAAAGACTGGCAAAGAGTTCTCAATCATTTTACTCACAATAAAGTAGGTACTACTTGTGCTTTGTGAAAGTTTTTATTTTACTGAATAAATGATAAAATTTTTTCAAAAACTGAATGTGATCTTCTTGTCTTCACAGGGGAGGAGGTGGAGGAGGAGGAGGATGGAGAGCTGCTCAAGACAGGGATCAGATTTATAGGTAAAAGCGTCACATTAAGATGGTTATCTCCAAATATTTTGGTAGTTAATTTATAAGTGGCTTCACACAGAACTGGAATTCTTGAAGTTCATAAGAATATTCTTAAGTTAAATGACTATAAAAGGCCTTGTGTATTTAAACATTAAAATTTTTAGTCATTTTTCATCGTGTTCTTACACTTCATTTGCTTTTATAAGCATCTCCAAATAAGCGTATTGATATTTAAGCCTGTCTTATACAAAACAAAATCTACTTGAAGCTCTAGTGAAATCTGGTTTTGATGTTAGTCTATTTGGGTGTGGTTGGAATTAGTTAATGGTAAGGGAATTTTCTTTTTCTTGAACATTACTTCGGAAAATTTAAAAAGGAGAGCAAATTAAAATAGAGCTAGGAGTATTAAACCTCTGATAGTTTAATACTTATTTGGTACTTGGGCCTTTATAGTGGGTTTACTCTGAGACCTAGAAACCCCATGACTGACAGAAGATTTGAAAAGTTCATGAAGACTTCTTTGGGAATAGAAGGGGAGTTTGTATTCATGTCATTTGTGATTTATGGAGACTTAAGACAGTCTTGACATTTGTTTACAGAAGGCGATCACCTTCTCCTTACTATAGTCGTGGAGGATACAGATCACGTTCCAGATCTCGATCGTATTCACCTCGTAAGTTTTAATCTTGATGTGGTATTTGTGTGTGTGTACCACAGCCTAATAATAATAGGTAACTAATACCTTTTGCAGATAATGGGTTCATGTAGTTTTATCTGTTACATTCACACATTTCAAATGTTTTCAGGGTTCAAGAAAGTTGATGAAGATATGACCTTTAGAATTGTTTTTGCTTTTAATTAAAATAGTAAAAGTACAGTCTATTAAATTTTAGGCAACTTTGAAAAATGAGTAATTTAGGGCAGCGCCTGTGGCTCAAAGGAGTAGGATGCCAGCCCCATATGCCGGAGGTTGGCTGGTTCAAATCCAGCCCCGGCCAAAAAGAGAAAAATGAGTAATTTAAAACCTTAGCTCTGGCCAGGCACAGTGGCTCACACCTATAATCCTAGCACTCTGGGAGGCTTAGGCAGGTGGATTGCTTGAGCTCACAGGTTCAAGACCAGCCTGAGCAGCAAGACCTCATTTCTAAAAATAGTCAGGTGTTGTGGTGGGCGCCTGTAGTTTAGCTACTTGGGAGACTTGAGGTGAGAAGATCACGTGATCCCAAGAGTTTGAGGTTACTATGAGCTAAAGATGCCACGGCACTCTACCTAGGGTGACAAAGTGAGACTCTGTCTCAAACTCTTCTGTAGAGACAGTCTCACTTTGTCACCCTCGGTTGAGTGCCATGGCGTCACACAGCTCACAGCAACCTCCCAACTCCTGAGCTTAGGTGATTCTGTTGCCTCAGCCTCCTGAGTAGCTGGGACTACAGGTACCCGCCACATTGCCCGGCTGTTTTTCTGTTTTGCAGTTTGGCTTAGGCCAGGATTGAATCCACCACCTTCAGTATATGGGGCTGGCACACTACTCGATGAGCCACAGGTGCCGCCCTCACTACTTCTGTTGTTTGACATTGGGTATCTTGTTTCTAGTGTAACACTTCAGTAGAAGTCTTCTCTAATCTGGCCCATAAGAATTTCCTAACGGCAGAACAACCTAAAATTCTTAGCATTAAAGTACAGTTGATAACGTTCCCTTAGTATTAAAGCCTGGTTATTTTCTTTCTAGGTCGCTATTGAAGCATGAAGCTGAAGACTTTCTGAAACCTGCCCTACAGCTGGGATATTGTTTGTGGACAATATTTTTTATTGTCTCGTTTAAAAAGTGAACAGTGCCTAGTGAAGTTAGGTGACTTTTACACCTTTTATGATGACTACTTTTGGTGGAGTTGAAATGCTGTTTTCATTCTGCATTTGCGTAGTTCGGTGCTTTGTTCAAAGTTAAGTGTTTTCAGGAAAGTATGTTTTGCATGTATTTTTTTACAGTCTAAATTTTGACTGCTAAGAAGTTTCTATTGTATAAAACTTCATTTAAAAGGGTTTTTTACTGAATCCAGGGTATACTGAAGATCGAAGCCTGTGTAAAATGCTACCAAATGGCAAAAAGCAACAATAAACAGTTTGATTTAAAAAAAAAAAAAGAAAGAAAGAAAAGGCAGAACCACTGCAAGAAAAACAAACTGAGACTGCTCCTGTTTATGATGAAGTTTTACCTGAAAATAGCCCCCCAGGTTCTGAAGATGAGGAGGACAGTAATAGCTCTATCCCTGATGATACTGTAATTCCTTCTTCTGATGTCACCTTCCCTTCAGAAAAAGAGATTTCTGAATTAAAAGATTTACTGAAACAATGTTGTGAGTCCCTGAAATCTCATTTACTTACAGAGAAAAAGGCTGCTTTATTTCTTGCTTCATTTACTGGGTGGTTAACTCTTACTACTCCACCTCTGGTTTATTCAGCTCTACTACCTCTCCCTGATCTGAGGGTCAGAACAGTTACTAGGTTCCCTGTTGACCAGGACACTTTCAATATAGTCCAAGAAGCCAAAGCTCCAGAGGCTATTAAAACAGACATAACTCCCATGCCTATGGCTTTTCCAATTGTTTGCACAGTGGCTGATGATGGTGCAGTAGAAGTTACTCATTATCATGTTCATATGAAGATCTTAAAATTATTGAAAGATGCTGTTTATGCTTATGGTCCAAACTCCCATTATGTTTTAGGTGTTTTACGATCTAATTGTGGTGGCCATCTCTTGATTACTATAGACTGGGAGACTTTAGCACAGTCTTATTTATCCCCTGGGCAATATACTCAATTTAAATCATGGTGGTGTGAGGAAGCCAAAAAACAGGCCCAGGGAAACCATGCTCAGAATCCTCCAACTTATACACATGACCAGCTGACAGGATCTGGAGCCTTTGAGGAAGTACAAGCTCAAAATAATTTTTCCAATGAATTATTAGCTCAAATTAGAGAATTATGCTATATGGCTTGGCAGAAATTAGAAGAAAGGGGTGAAATTAAACAATTCTCTACTAAGGTTTTTCAAGGAAATAATGAACCATATATGGAATTTATAGCATGGTTACAATCAGCTATTCAAAGATCTATTGTTGGGGTAGATGCTCGGGGTATGCTTTTGCTTTCTTTGGCTTATGAAAATGCCAATACCAATTGTAAAAAGGCTATGGCAGGATTAAGAAATCAGGAAGGTGTCACCCTAGATCAATATATCTGTGCTTGTAGAGATATAGGTTCTGGAACTTTTTCAGGCAAATCTCTTAGCCACAAAAGACCTGCTCATAGTGGCAAAAACTAAATGCTATAATTTTGGCAAAGCTGGACATAACAGAAAGGAATGTAGGAAACTCAAAATAACTCAAAAATTCTAATGCTAGGGCTCCTGGCCTATGCCGTAGATGTGGCCAAGGCAAACACTGGACTAATGAATGCTGCTCCATAAAGGATAAAGACGGCAATGTACTCTCCCAAAATCAGAATCAGGGAACCTCCTCAGTGGGCTCACCCCGGGGCCCTCAGACAAACAGTAGGGAGAATGCTCAACAACACTACCCAGTGAGCAACAGCCAAGCCCATGCTCAGATGAACCATAATTTAAAAACCCCGAAAAGTTAGAGAAAATTTCACTCCAAAATTTATTTCATGCCACTCAAGGGAGTGCTGCTCTTGATATGCCTATAGCAATGGACATTATCATTAAAGCTGGGGAACCCCCTAAAAAATTTAGGGGGAATTTTTGGTCCAATACCTGATAATACTATAGGCCTTTTGTTAGGAAGAAGTAGTTTACCCATGGAAGGATTAACTGTTCATATTGGGGTGATTGATGAAGATTATAATGGGGGAAATATTGATTATAGCATCAGCTGCCAAAGAAGTGAATTTTCTATCTGACAGCAGGTGGCTAGGTGCTTGTCTTCCCCTATCATAATGAAAAAACTGCTTCTCTTAAGAGAGAAGGAAGGTTTAGAAGTACTGGAAAACAAATGTACTGGCACACATACATAAATGATGCCAGACCACAATGCACAGTTACTTTTGATAATGGTATCTCTCTCTGGTTTAGGAGATACGGGAGCAGACGTGTCCATCATAGCTTCTTACATGAGGCCTGAAAATTGGCCAATAACAAAGCCGCCTTTGTGGGCCTAGGAACTATGACTAATACTGAACAAAGTGTGAAACCACTGCTATGCTCCAGACTGACAACAAGCATAATTTCAACCATAAATAGCCCCAGTTGTGCTCACCTTATTGGGAAAAGATCTGTTACAACAATGGGGTGCTATGCTATCAATTCCAACCCTCTCCAATGCAGCTAAAAGCATTATGTTTAACATGGACTATGACCCCACTGCCAAAAATATGTCAATAATATCTGAAACTGTGTGGATGGGGTATATCAAAACTGGTCTAGGATATCCAACTTTAACAGGGGATTTTCCATAGGGACCGCTGCGCAGCACTTCGCCCTACCATTACAATGGAAGACAGATAAGCCTGTCTGGGTGGAGCAGTGGCCTTTACCTCTGGAAAAGTTAGAAGCACTTCAAGCCTTGGTAAAGAACAGTTAGAAGAAGGTCATATAGAATATTTTACCAGCCCACGGAATTCCCCAGTATTTGTAATAAAGAAAAAATCCAGTAGATGGCTCATGTTAACTGCCTTAAGAAAGATCAATGCCATTTACAACCTATTGGTCCATTACAGCCAGGAATGCCTAATACTTGTTTAATTCCAAGAGAATATCCTATTTTTATCATAGACTTAAAAGATTGTTTCTTCTCTATTAAATTTCAACCACAAGATGCAGAATGCTTTGCTTTTACTATTCCCTCTTTAAATAACTCCCAACCTGCTTCTAGATATCAATGGAAGGTGATTACCTCAAGGCATGTTGAATAGCCTTATATTTTGTCAATCATTTGTACAGCAACCTTTACAAATGCTTGAGGAGGAATTCCCTCAATTTGCTTACATCATATGGGTGATATTTTGTTTGCTCATCCATCCAAGGATGAACTGATAAGACTCTATTGAAAGGCTTGTATTTATTTTGCTCAATATGGACTTTGTGTTGCCTCAGATACAATTCAAATGAAGGAACCCTGGAATTATTTAGGGTATAAATTAACAGCTCAAACTATAATTACCCAGAAAATGCAAGTTAGGAGAGATACCCTGAACACTCTTAATGACTTTCAGAAGCTATCGGGAGACATCAATTGGGTTAGAACATCATTAGGCATTCCCATTTATGCCCTAGAAAATTTATTTTCAATATTAGAAGGAGATCTGAACTTACATAGTCCTTGTCAATTAACGAAGGAAGCTGAAGAAGAGTTAATTTCGCTTGAAAGCCATGTACATAAATCTCAAATAGATAGAATATATGATTATACTCATTTCATTCTCTATATTTTTCCTTCTACACATTCTCCAACTGGGTTAATAGCTCAAAAGGAAGCATTTATAGAATGGTGTTTTGTATCCAATAGAGCTATTAAAAAACTGGAAACTTACGTTCAAAAATTTCTTTAATAATTACTTTTTTTTTAGGTTTTTTTTTTTTTTTTTTTACTTAAATCATAGCTGTGTACATTAATGCAGTTGTGTGGTACAATGTGCTGGTTTCATTATACAATCTGAAATATTTTCATCAAACTGGTTTACATAGCCTTTGTGGCATTTTCTTAGTTATTGTGTTAAGACCTTTATATTCTGCATTTAGTAAGTTTCACTGTAATTTTATACTTTTGTATAATAAAATTATTGCACAAATACTTAAGTATTTCAAGGTGTTCTGAGAGTGTATTATAGGGGGCCCAACTCAGAAATGAGACCCAAAGGATGAGTAGGAGTTTGTCAAGAGGGAGCAGAGCACATTTGAGGAACTACAAAAGTGTAGTTCCTTATAAGAGCAAGGTCAGGAGTGGGGAGAGTGGTGAGGAAGGAGCAGGGGAAGAGATTATATATGGGCCTTTAAAGCCAGGCTTAGGAGTTTTGACATTTTTCTCTTAAGAACAATGGGTAGCTTAAAATGATTAAAGCTGTGGGTTGAATTGGAGAGAGCACAAGAGAAGGTGTAGAGACCCATTTTGGCTTCTTCAGTATTATGTGAGAGACAATTTTCACCTAAAGTGACTGTGCAGATGGAAGTGAATGGATAATGATATATGTTACAACAAGAATGGGTGATGACTGATGTGGATGAGGAAAAAGAATGGTGTTCAGAGTACTGAAATGCTGACATTTACTGAGATGGGAAAGGTGAGGTGCAGGTTGGGGGGAATGGTTAAGAATTTCATCCTGGGCCTATAAAGTTTGAAATTGCTTATGAGGCATTAAGTAGTGATGTCAATCATGTAATTGCATTTGTATGGTATTTGAATACTTTCTTGTATGTTTTATCAACTTTGTGCATACTTTGGGAGATAAAGATAGCACCTCCTTTTCTTTTTTTTTTTTTTTTGGCCAGGGCTGGGTTTGAACCCACCACCTCCGGTATATGGGGCTGGCAGCCTACTCCTTGAGCCACAGCCACCACCCAGCACCTCCTTTTCATACATGGGAAACCTGAGGCCCAAGAAAGGTGAAAGGGACTTGCTCTGTCATACAACTAGTTTATGGCTTCCCAACTCCCATGTTCAATGTACAGTACATTGTATCATACAGTGACCTCATTAACTATTTTTTTTTTCTCAGTAGAGTGTTGTGGTGTCACAGCTCACAGCAACTTCTAACTTTTGGGCTTAGCGATTCTCCTGCCTCAGCCTCCCAAATAGCTGGGACTACAGGGGCCTGCCACAACGCCAGCTATTTTCTTGTTGCACTTGTCATTGTTGTTTAGCAGGCCTGGACTGGGTTTGAACCTGCCACCCCAGGTGTATGTGGCTGGTGCCCTTAACCACTGAGCCTTGGGTACCAAGCCCTATTTTCTTTTCTTTCTTTTTTTTTGAGACAGTGTCTGACTTTGTTGCGCTGGTATAGAATGCTGTGGTGTCACAGCTAACAGTAACCTCAAACTCTTGTGCTTAAGTGATTCTCTTGCATCAGCCTCACATGTAGCTGGCACCTCACAGGTGCCTGCCACAGCATGCAGCTGTTTGTAGAGATGAGGTCTCGTTCTTGCTCAGGCTGGTCCTGAACCTATGAGCTAAGGCAGTCTACCTGCCTTGGCCTCTCAGAGTGCTAGGATTACAGGCATGAGCCACTGCGCCTGGTCTCATTACCTAATTTCATAGGGTGGGAGGCATAGACTTCTGTGAGGCACATCTCCAGTAAATGACTTCTCAAGATGGAATCTCTTCCTTAGGTTCCATTTTGTAATTTTTGGCATATGTTCACTCTATATATGTGTATTCACTGTGTTTAGTAGCGGTATCTTTAATAGTATAAACACTACTTCTTACTGAATAGGAATCTGTTTCCCGAGAGTATCTCTACTTCATTCCTTTTTTTTTTTTTTTTTTTTTTATTGTTGGGGATTCATTGAGAGTACAAGATACAAGAAACCAGGTTACACTGATTGCATTTGTTAGGTGAAGTCCCTCTTACAATGGTGTTTTGCCCCCAAAAGGTGTGGCACATGCCAAGACCCCAGCCCCCTCGCTCCTTCCCTCTTTCTGCTCTTCCTTTCCCCACCCCTCCCTCATTCTCTCTCTCTCTGCTCTCCCCTTCCCTCACCCCCACCATGTCATTAATTGTCCTCATATCAAAATTGAGTACATGGGATTCATGCTTCTCCATTCTTATGATACTTTACTAAGAATAATGCGTTCCACTTCCATCCAGGTTAATACAAAGGCTGTGAAGTCTCCGTTTTAATGACTGAATAGTATTCCATAGTGTACATATACCACAGCTTGTTAATCCATTCCTGGGTTGGTGGGCATTTAGGCTGTTTCCACATTTTGGCGATTGTAAATTGAGCTGCAATAAACAGTCTAGTGCAAGTGTCCTTTAGATAAAAGGATTTTTTTCCTTCTGGGTAGATGCCCAGTAATGGGATTGCAGGACAAATGGGAGGAATAGCTTGAGTTCTTTGAGAGTTCTCCATACTTCCTTCCAAAAAGGTTGTATCAGTTTGCAGTCCCACCAGCAGTGTAAAAGTGTTCCCTTCTCTCCACATCCACGTCACCATCTGCAGTTTTGAGATTTTGTGATGTGGGCCATTCTCATTGGAGTTAGATGGAGTCTCAGGGTGCATTTGATTTGCATTTCTCTAATGACTAGGGTTGATGAGCATTTTTTCATGTTTGTTACCATTCATCTGTCTTCTTTGGAGAAGGTTCTATTCATGTCTCTTGCCCATTGATATATGGGATTGTTGGCTTTTTTCTTGTGGATTAATTTGAGTTCTCTATAGATCCTGGATATGATTCAAAATATGCAAATATCCTTTCCCATTGGGTAGGTTGTCTATTTGCTTTTGTTGTTGTCTCCTTAGCTGTACAGAAGCTTTTGAGTTCAATTAAGTCCCATTTGTTTATTTTTGTTGTTGCTGCAATTGCCATGGCAGTCTTCTTCATGAAGTCTTTCCCCTGGCTGATATCTTCCAGTGTTTTTCCTATGCTTTCTTTCAGGATTTTTATTGTGTCATGCCTTAAATTTAAGTCCTTTATCCAACTTGAATCAATTTTTGTGAATGGAAAAAGATGAGGGTCAAATTTCAGTCTTTTACATGTGGATATCCAGTTCTCCTAGCACCCTTTATTGAATAGGGAGTCTTTCCCCCAAGGTATGTTCGTGATTGGTTTATCAAAAATTAGGTGGTTGTAAGATGTTAGTTTCAGTTCCTGGTTTTCTATTTGATTCCAAATGTCTATGTCTCTACTTTTCTGCCCGTACCATGCCGTCTTGACCACTATGGCTTTGTAGTACAGCCTAAAGTCTGGTATGGTGATGCCCCCAGGATTGTTTTTATTACTAAGAACTGCCTTAGCTATGCGGGGTATTTTAGGGTTCCATATAAAATGCAGAATCATTTTTTCCAAATCTTGAAAGTATGATGTTGGTGTCTTAATAGGGATGGCATTAAATAGGTAGATTGCTTTGGGAAGTATAGACATTTTAACAATGTTGATTCTTCCCAGCCATGAGCATGGTATTTTCTTCCATTTGTCAATATCCTCTGCTGTTTCCTTTCTTAGGATTTCATAATTTTCTTTATAGAGGTTCTTCACCTCCTTGGTTAGGTATATACCTAGGTATTTCATTTTCTTTGAAGCTACGGTGAAGGGAGTTGTGTCCTTAATTAGCCTCTCATCTTGACTGTTATTGCCATATACAAAGGATATTGACTTGTGGATACTGACTTTATATCCTAAGACTATATCATATTTTCTGATGACTTCTAGGAGTCTTGTGGCTGAGTCTTTGGAGTTCTCTAAATATAAAATCATGTCACCAGCAAAGAGGGAGTGTTTGACCTCCTGTGCTCCCATTTGGATGTCCTTTATTTCCTTGTCTTGCCTAATTGTATTGGCTAGCACTTCCAGCACTACGTTGAATAGTAATGGTGACAGAGGACAACCTTGTCTGGTTCCAGTTCTAAGAGGAAAAGTTTTCAGTTTCACTCCATTCAGTAGAATATTAGCTGTGGGTTTGTCGTAGATAGCTTTGATCAGTTTCAGAAATGTGCCACATATGCCTATACTCTTCAGTGTTCTAATTAGAAAAGGATGCTGAATTTTATCGAATGCTTTTTCTGCATCTATTGAGAGGATCATATGATCTTTGGTTTTGCTTCTGTTAATATGTTAGATAATGTTTATGGACTTGTGTATGTTCAACCAACCTTGCATCCCTGGGATGAAACCTACTTGATCATGATGTATGACTTTTTTAATGATAAGTTGTAACCTATTGGCTAGGATTTTGTTGAGAAATTTTGCATCTATATTCATGAGTGAAATTGGTGTGAAATTCTCCTTTTTAGTTGGGTCTTTTCCAGGTTTTGGTATCAGGGTGATGTTTGCTTTGTAGGACATGTTGTGGAAGATTCCTTCCTCCTCAATTTTGTGGAATAATTTCTGCAGTAAGGGAATAAGCTCTTCCTTGAAGGTTTGATAGAATTCTGGTGTGAAGCCATCCGGACCAGGGCATTTTTTGGTTGGAAGATTTTTGATTGTTTCTGTAATCTCAGTGCTTGAAATTGGTCTGTTCAGGATCTCTATTTCTTCCTGGCTAAGTCTAGGGAGAGGGTGTGATTCCAAATATTGATCCATTTCCTTCACATTGTCAAATTTCTGAGCATAGAGTTTCTGGTAGTATTCAGAGATGGTCTCTTTGGCATCAGTTGTAATTTCCCCTTTACCATTTCTGATTGAGGTGACGAGAGATTTTACTTTTCTATTTCTGATTAGTCTGGCCAAAGGTTTATCTATTTTATTTATTCTTTCAAAAAACCAACTCCTTGTTTCATTAATTTTCTGAATGATTCTTTTGTTTTCAATTTCATTGATCTCTGATTTAATTTTG
>CAUYRH010057443.1:0-12295 GCA_963574655.1 Perodicticus potto
AAGCACCCTGTGGACTCAGAGTTGAAGGGACATTAGGGGTATTCAAGTTCAACCTTGCCATTGTACAAGGAAGAGGCGGAGGCCGGCCAGGAGCAGGTCAGCTGTGCGAAACCCATCTCATTCCATTGATTCACATCAGTAGTAAGAGGCGGAGTTTCTATTTCTGTCCAACCTCAATGAAAGTAAAAGTGTCAGATGTTGGTGTGAGGCAGGAGTCAGCCACCCCGGGGTTCTGCCTGTATCTCACCCTTTCTTTTCCTGCTGTCTAGGGTGGAAGTGCTCAGGCTGTGTGGTCAGGTCAACGCCTGTCCGTCTCCTTATTTCATCTGTTCAGGGCAGACTGCCACAGCAGGAACGGATGCTGTGGCCGGCTCCTGTCCTTTACATCGTCACTTGACATTCTATTTTTCCTCGTAGAGTCTTTTGGCATTACCAATTGCCTTATTTCCTCGTGGAATTAAATTAGTTTCAAATTATTTTTCTCATGCTATGGTAGCTTACGTTTTTCTAAACGGACTCTAGCTTATGATTTCCTGGCTTTAGACTCATCCCCTTCATATCTTTGTGCACTTGAGCACAATCATTGCCTATTCAGAGCAGAACCTCTATCAATATAAAAAACCTAATGTTCATTCTCTATGCCAAGTCATTAATAAAGTTTTTATTGGGACCAGTGAGAACAGAACTTCTGCCAAATATCTTGTCTCCACTGGATACTGACTCATTTATCAATTTCCTTTGTTTACAATAGCTTAGCCAATTTTAGATTTATTTGACAAGGTTTATTTCCAGGCTAATTTAAATTTAATTCAGATAACATTTTATTTTATTTTATCAGATGCTTTATTAATGCCCTTCTCCATATAATTCTGTATTATTTTTATAATTTTGCTGAGAGCAGCTATGCCATTTTATCTAGAACTACTTATTTAAAATAAATGTTTCATATTATTTTGCAATTATTACTGTTCCTCAAAGTAATTGCTTTAAATTAAAAATCTCATTTGGGGTGAAATTTTGAAGGTTATAGTTTTAATTTTTCTTATGCTTTTAAAAAATGAGTGTGCTCCCTTTAATCAAGAATATGTAAGTCATAAACATTCACATTTTTCATACCAAATAAAAAGTCAGATACTTCTTTAAAAAGTGGTGTTTGTGTAGAGACAGCAATTTCTTCCTAGGGGAGTTCTTTTGGGTTTTAGGAGCTGAGGGTTTTTAGTTACTGTTGCAATTTTTCTAACTCTTCTTTAATATACTTCAAATTACCACTCTTCCATGGTATTTTTATAGGTTTAAAAACAACTGAACTTTAAGCTCTTTAAGAAATGTTTTCATTCATTTCATTCGGCACTCATGTATGCTTTGCGTGTTCACTGTGATTCCCATTTTCTGATATACTGATTTAAACTAGAATTTCCTAGGTGGCTCTTGTCAATTTGAGACTTAATGTCATCACCAAGTACAGATTTCCTTTGGGTTCATTTTTGTGCTCACTGGCTCAGAATTGCTGTTCACATAATTTGGAACCTTTTGATGCCACATGGTGGGCTGGGAATAGTTTAACGTACCCTCATATGACATCATGACACCTCTACCACCTGCATAGTCAGTATTATTTCTCTTTCCATGGAGGTTTAAAGCCAGAATCTATTGCAATTTCCTCTTCTTGTTTTCAATTACCAACTATTTTATTGAACTGCACATTATTTTGTTAGAATTTATCCAAATGGCCTATAACCACTTCATAAAATCACAGGCCTTGTCTAAGCATATAGTATTAAAGTCATTTTTTTAAACATGCTTGCTATTTTTCAACTTCTTTTCTATTACTTTTTTATTTAATATTGAGCAATTGCTATATTTATAAGGAACAATCTTAAAGTTTAATCTGAGGTGATTAGGTTGCATTCTTAATTTTATCTCAATATTCAGCTCAACAAATTCTTCACCCCTTACGCATATGAGAATATAATGACCTGCCATTTTTCTTTTTCACAGAATTTAAGATTCTTGATTAAGTGTACGTTCTTATGCAGCATTAAAGCAATATATGCTGGGTTTTGAAATTAGATGTGTGAATGATCTAATATTACACACACATATTCGTTCTCTTGAGGTCAGACACTTCCCTTGAACAAACTTTCCCTTCCTGTGGCAATGTTGGGTTCTTGATTTTCTAATCTCCTTATTTCTTGTTCTCCTTTAATGGGTGGTTTTTTTTGACAATGTTATAGTGAATGATTAGGAAATACATGAAGTTAATTCAAATACTTGCTACCAAGAAGTAATCAGTTGTGAAAGGCCTTCTGGAAAGAGGAGCACAGGGTGAGATGCTGTGAGCCCACTCTCCCCACTGCCTGGGGGATCCAGGAGAAAGGAGTGGGAGAGGCTGCTGGGGGCTACCAGAAACACGCCCCATACTTTTTTTTGGGAATCTGGGCTTCCTGGATATCCAGCTAAAATTTAAGTCACTGATCATTATCACATGTGGAAATGCTGCAAATTAAATATTGTGGTAAAAATGCTGGTTTAATCATGGTCAGTACTTGCACCATTGAGCAGCCATCACCACTAGCCCCAGCAGAGCTCCTTTCATCTGGCAACACTGAAACTCTGCACCCACTAAACAATAACCCTGCCCCATTTTCCCAGCCCGGGGCAGCCACCCTTCTGCTTTGTATCTTTTACTACTGGCGAGTGAAAGCCGAGCTCTGGCCTTTTGTGCCTGGGTCACTTCGTGGAGCATAATGTTTTTAGGTTTCATTCTTGGAGCACTGGTCAGAATTTCTTTCCTTTTTCAGACTAAATGTTACATTGTGTGAATATGCCACATCTGGCTTTATTCACTCATCCCTTCGTTAATGGATTGGGGCAATTTTCCCACCTTTTGGCTGTTTTGAATAACACACCATGAATATTGGTGTACAAGTGTCTGTTTAGGTCTCTGCTTCCAATTCCTTGGGGTACATCCCAGGAAGTAGGATTGTTGGATCATGTGATAATTCTGTGTTTAATAATCTTTTTGAGGGAACTACAAATTTGTCTGTACTTGTAAGATGATCATTTCCTTGGATTCTATTCCCATTTTAGTAGAAATTTTATTCTTTTGTGACTTCTGAATTCATTCTCAGTTTTTAACAAGTACAAAATCTCTGCTTTAATAAAGGAGCAGGATGTATTGCATTCTTGATTTGATAATTTTTTTTTTTTTTTTTGGTAGAGACAGAGTCTCACTTTATTGCCCTCAGTAGAGTGTGGCATCACACAGCTCACAGCAAGCTCCAACTCCTGGGCTTAGGAGATTCTCCTGTCTCAGTCTCTCTAGTAGCTGGGACTACAGGCACCTGCCACAACGCCTGGCTATTTTTCTGTTTTGCAGTTCAGCCGAGGCCGGGTTTGAACCTGCCACCTTCAGTATTTTTTAAAGGCATAACTTAACCTTTATTTTTTTATTATTTTTTTTAAACTTAACCTTTATGAATTGACAAAACTATAGATTTTCTTTCTGTAATCATGGTTTAATAGCCTATAGCAAAAAAAAATTTCCTTTATTTTAAAAAAAATTATCATTTTAAAAACTGAATGTTACTCATGATCATCTTTTCGTACGTTTATAATATCTGAAGTTTCCTAAGGGTTTTTTTTTTTTTTTGCTATTTATAAAGCTTACTTCAAAGGGAAATAAGAAGATGTATAATATCTTGATGAGCCCTAATTGTAGGTGTGCCCTTTTAAAAATAATTCATCTCTAAATATTTGAACTTAGAAAAGAAGTCCTTTAGAAGATGTCAAAAATTCTTGAATTGACCAAAGGTTTCTTTTAAAAGGCTTCCTGATGCATTCTTTCGAAAGGAATTGATTTATTAATAATTTTCTAAAAGACATCGTAAGACGTTTTGGCAGAAAAGCCTTGATTTTTAGTTGAGTAATTAGAATTTGTGATATTTGTACGAAGGTCACGAAGTTGGCATTTTTTTTTTTTTTTGCAAAAGTTGTTTGAGGAGAAATAAAAGCTGGTTAACAAGACTATAAACAAGGTTCCAAAGGAAAATGATTGCCCATTGAAGAGCTACAAAGTGTTTTCAAGCATTTAAGAAATAGTAATTTAGAGATGAACTGCCATTTCAGCGTCCTGCAGAGGCTGACAATGTGTACGCTGAAGCTGCAGTATACTAGCTTCAAGCCACCCATATTGATTAATGCTTTAATAGGTTTTTTGCTAGGCAACATTTAGTTAGCACAGTTATTATACATGTTCGACTGTATAAAATTACATTTATTGAATATCCAGTTTGGGGAAGATAAAAGGGAAAATTATCCTTTCCTTGGGTTTTCTCTGCCACTATGTTTGGGTTACTGCCTTTTAAATACTTGAAATTAAAGCTTTTATCCCAGATTATCATAGTATTTCTACTTTGTTTTCTGAGCACAGCCTGTAGTTAGAACTGCTGACAAAGAATGGCATCTGTCTAGCATAAATTTGAAAGAAGGAAGAAAAAGCTGGTTGAATTCTTTGTGGATCAGAATTTTTGATGTTGGGACAGACATTAGCTAACATCTGTTTTGGAAAAGAAAATAGAAGCCCACCCTAGACGCCTAAGGGTCATCAGGAAATAGACAAATATTAGCGTATTATATTAAAGCACATCTGTCTCCACTTTGACTTGGAAAGTCTATATTTAGATATTATTTTAAGAGTTATGTTAAAAATGCTGATAAAGAGGATTCTACGCTCATTTTTTGCCAACCATGTTATTTTTCTTTTTCACAGATGTGCACATTTGGTACTATAGTCTGAAAATATAATCATATGTTCTACCAAGACCAGGGTTTAAAAAGTAGAAGTGTGGAATTCCTATCTTCTACAACTTTGGAGTGTACTTTGAGCAGTTCCTGCATGCCTCGGAGAAAGTCCACTCATTGTGGTTTTACACGCAGGTGTGTATTTTGCTGTCTCTGCCTGGGCCTCTCTGTGTAGCCTGTTGCTGCTCTTCGATCACCTGGTCATCCCATGCGCTGGTGTAGCCCTGGAGGTTTGGTGCCTGTTTGAATGAGGTCTGGTAGCAACTTGCTATTGACCTAATTCTTTTAGTAGTGAGTTACTATAGAAAAAAAGAACTGTTTGAACCTGAGATGTAAGCCAGCTTTTATCAGCCTCTGAGGATCCTGGTTGGGGAGCTACCCACTGTGTGAGCTGAAGCCAGATCTTGGCACAGACACACATAGGACAGCGTTTGTTTTATAATTCTAGACATGATCAGCCTATTATGGATTGGGTTAGCATTAGTTATTGTAGCATCTTGTTCTGTTCAGGCAGCTATAACAATACAATAGACTGGGAAGCTTAGAAAACAGAAATATATTTCTCATAATTCTGGAGGTTGGGAAGTCCAAGATCAAGGTGCTGGGGGTTCTCCAGATGGGGGTTCTCTTTCTGGTTTGCAGACAGCTGTCTTCTCATTGTATTCTTATATGGTAGAGAGAGAGAGAGGGAGAGTGGCTGGGGAGAGGGAGATTAAAGTGGGGGGGGAGAGAGAGAGAGGCTGGGGAGAGGGAGAGAAAAAGAAGGAGAGAAAGAGACAGAGAGAGTTCTCATTTCTCTATGCCTCTTCTTATAAGGACACTGATCTCATTCATGAAGGCCCCACCCTCATGACCTAATTACTTCTCCTAAAGCCCAGCCTTCAAATACCATTGCACTGAGGATTTAGGCTTCAACATGTGAATTTTGGGAGGATGGATTCAGTCTGTAGACTGTAGTTATTCATTCCTAAAAAATACGATTTATTTATGCTTTTCCTCCTATCTTCTCTTTCTGGTCACTTGTTCGTACTTTCATTTTGGAGAAGACTGAGAGATAATTTTCCACTATGATAATTGATCCCAGGAAGCTGACCTGCTAGCAGCCTAGCAGCAGCAAGAGTTTCTTAATAAGTTTGAAAGACACAATTAAAGAGATGTGATTGCTATGTTTGCTTTAAAAAAAAGAAATATTATTACTATTTTTCATTTGTTAAGAAGGGAGAAAGTCTTAGTTTGGTGCTAATATGTCTTTAACAACTCCCTAAAAATCTCCTTTAAAAAAAAAATGATTGAGTGGAATTCAGGCTGAGTTGTTAGCAGGTAATGGTTTCCAGTGAGCATCTAATAGCATTTATTGTGCCTTCATTGTTTTTATTTCTTTATGGTTTTCTTCTATTTATGGCAAATAGTACACCTTTACAAATTTCTTTCAAATTTCTGTTGGACCAAGAGTTGAGGTAAACTCTATATGAATTGTTTGATTTAATCCTTACAATAACTCAGTGTGTTTAGAGCTATTTTAAACCACCTTACAGAAAAAAATAAAAAATTAAAATTAAAAATTAAAAAAAAAAAAACATGAGACTCGGGGATATTAAATAACTTGGCTAAGATCACTTGGATGGTGGACAGCTAGAGCTCAGATCTAGCTCCGTCTGAAGCAAGCCTGAATTCTGATCCACTGTGCTACATGAATCTTGAACATTTTCTATGCTATGAACTGCCATCACTGGGACACAGGCATCTGAAACAGGGCAAGATTGAGTTTGGAGCCACGCCTGCGGCTGTCTTGCAGGTCTTACTGTTGCCCTGTGTGTAGCACAGAGTTTTGTATACACCCAGGTCCTCTGTCCCCAAACTAGCTGTAGCATTGTCACGTACTTAATTCCAGACAGCATCATCCTCATAGTGGTATTTTTTAGAAGTAGGAATAGGTTAAAATAAAACTACTTTCCCCCACCAATACTATGTATGTTTTTTATAGAGAGAAAAAGAGATAAAATGGGAGAAAAGGAATCAGAATATTTATTTAAGTCTATTTATGGTCACGGATGAGGAGCTGAGTACACTGGAAGAGATATGAGACTGTGCACCAGGCAGTGTCCTGGCTCCTAACTACAGTCCTTCCTGGGCAGGCCCAGAAACCACCGGGACGTCTGCAGCTTCAGTGACCTATGCCATGATTGGATTAAAACAGTTGTTTTATTCATTTTATTTTTTAAATTTCACATTGATTTGAGGGTCTACATAACTAGGTTACATTGCGTTTGTAAGGCCAAATCTGAGCTGAAGCTGTTTCCTTCACCCAGGAGGTGTGCCATATACCCATGCATGGCTTCCTTTTTTAAAACAATCATTTACTTCTTAATCTTCTGCATAAAATTGAGCTGTTCTGATCTCCAAAGTAGGGAGTATATGCACATAAATTTACTTGCAAACTCCCCCTAATTTCCTCCCTGTTCAATCTTGGGCAGCCTATTAATCTCTCAGCCATGGTTCCTTTATCTGTAAACTGGATATAGTAACAATGTTCACCTAGTAGAGTGGTTGCAAATCAATGTAAAATGTTTAGCACAGCACATGGTACACAGAGCTCTTCTTTCATTCTGTGATTTTATTTTTGTTGGAAGCCAGTTGAGGAAAGGACACAAGTCACTGTTGATGAGCCATTCGGCCATTTGATCCCTAAAGTCTCAGAATACTGTGTTTTTATGCTACATATTTCTAGAGAGTAAGTCAGGAAGCCAAACTTAAGACTCCATCCAATTACCACCTTCAGGCGTGTTTTGTGCTTGTCTGCTAACTTTATGTTTTAAATTCCAGGAAATGTGGGTGAGAACTGTGTGCCTGTCACCGCACTCCCTTTCTCAGTGTGGTCAGATCTGGGAGAGGGGAAGGAGAGCGCTTTGGAAGTCTAGGTTTGTTGCTGATTCCTGTTTGCTGTGAAAATGTCCTTGGAGAAATATGGGATAACACATGCACGGAGCACCTGCTTTCCTCACTGCCACACACTGTGCTGTTGATTATATCTTGGAACCAACAGTATCTTCACTAGAGTGAATTGCTGCAGTGTTGAATCAGCCAAAGTCTCCCAACTTCATCAGGATCCCTGGGTCCTTGATCCCTGACCCTTTTGGTTCCAGAAAGGATACAGGTACAGATGTATTTGCCAGTCAGGAAGCTAGTAACAAGTCTTTTCTCCCCCTCCATTTCTGCCTCCCTTTCAGGAAACAATACGTTCTAATATAAAATAGATGGGAAGATAGCTTATCAGGGAAACTGCCAAGACGCCAGGGACTCTGTCTCCTTGGAACATCACTAAACCGCATTTAAAACTGTAGAAATCGACTCCCTGAAGCCCAGAATCAGCTGCCCTTTTGGTATTCGACACTGCTGATAAGATCTATGCTGAAGGCAGAAGAGAAACGGAGATCTCCACTTAATTGCCTGTTAATAAAACAAACACAGGCAAATCAGGCAGAGGGATTAGTCACATTTTAAAATTCAGAAGGATGTGAAAATAAGCATAAATAGATAACCGTGAATGGATAGTGTATGCCTTTGGCACAAATTCTTCATTAGATAAGAATTAGAAGAATCAAAATGGTATGTATGCCCTATTCCCAAAAGTTAATTAGGGTTTTAGAATAATTTAGTGGAGTGGCTGAGATTCTGTTGGCTTTCCAGGCAACTGCCTGAGTTCCATACTTAGCAGTGCGATTAATTAGGTGTGTGGTCAAAACAGTTGCTGTGATCTTGCTCCTGTGCCTGTGTCTGTGAAATGGAGTTCCAGTTACATGTTGCCATGTAACAAACTCCTCCAATATTTAATAATGTAACAGGACACCAATTTATTGAGACTCATGGTTCTGTGGGTCAGAAATTTGGGCAAGACTCTACTGGTGACTCTTCCTATGCAATGATGGGGTCATTTGGTGACATTCCACTGGCTGTGGCTTTGTTCTGGAGGGTCCAGGAAGACCCTTGGTCTGGTACCTTGATGGGGACGGCTGGAAGGCTGGGCTCAGAGCCTCCTGAGGTGGTGTCTTCTGCGGGACAAGTGGGCATAGTATTATATGTTCATAATATACTGTCACTGAATGTAAATATCCAGGTGCATAATTATATTTATAAAACCTATGCTATGTATTTATGTACCGACATATATGCATACTATAGATTTGTATATAAGTCATCTGTGCAAACTTCCATGTATATAATTACATTGCAACAGAGCATGGCAATTGTGGATATTAACAACCCTCAAGTTATTTCTGCAGGATCTCTGCAGGAAGTTTTTTTTTTTTTTTTTTTTTAATTTAATTGTTTTCTTTTAACTACAATGAAATTAAGTAAACCCCGGAATAACTGATCTGCTCCTGTGTGGTGACTCTGGAGTGGGCGCCAGCAGAGGCCTTGAGAAGAGGAGCCAGGCGTATGTTTGATGGGGAACAGAGGTCACCAGGGGAGTTATTTTACTTTTAAGAATTACTTTATAATTTTTTGCTTTTAAGTCTCAACGTTAAGGATACACATTGTAATCAATAATTGGCCAGATGGCTTCCATGCTGAAAGAGAAGGAGGTGATGGTCCCCTAGGAAGAAAGATTTCTAAATATAAAACAGGGTCACACATGAAAAGGCTATTGTGACAAATGTGCCAGCATGTTATAGAAAGGCCAAAGATGTAGAAAAGAAATGGAAAATCCTAAACATAGAGACATCAGAGGCAGCCTATACTTATGAAAAGGGAATGTGTGTGACCAGAGGATGGGGTGGTTCAGAGAACATCGGGGGTTTCAGAAAGAAGCGCTGTACCCAGCAGAGACCCTGCTCACAGCGTGCTGCCTTAAAGCCATTGAGTTCACATTTGCAGCACTTGCCAACAGAAGGGTGCGGCAAGGAAGCAAACTCAATCAGGTTTTGGCAACAGCTATGCTAAATTTTTTTTTTTTTCCATAAAATTGAAACCTAAAAGTATCAAACTAAAAAGTAACACCTGACTGTAAAATTAGGAAAATTCTCGAGGAGGGTGGAGCAAGATGGTGGCCGAGTAACAGCTTCCTTGTAACTGGGAATGGTGAGACTGGGGAGAGAAGACTTCAGGCATCTCTGGCTGGTGGGATCTGCCCAGAAACATCCCTTTGGGAACTCAGGGAGACAATGTGAGACTTCTGGACCTCCTGAGGAAGGCAAAAGCATGGAAATCTGGCAAGTGGTTGCGTGTGTTCATTCAGTCTAATCCTGCTGGCAGATGTGGGTGTAGCAGCAGAGAGACTGCAAGCTGGAAAGGCCTTACCTGTGAGCTGTTTGGGTTTCTTTTGGACTTGGCACTCAGTTGAACTACCTGGGGGAACTTGGGCAAGAGTGTGGAGGTCTTTGAGTGTTGTCTAGGGCCCCAGACTGAGCCACCGAGCCAGACAGAGCTACCAGTGTTTGGTGGTGGGCTGTGTGGAGCCATCATAGGAGAACTGCCCCGGCAAGCTCCACCCTCAGGGTCGCAGAACAAGCATCAGGTGGGAGCCAGTAATCTAGTGACTGAGCAGCCTAAAGGCGGGGACTGAGACACCTTGCAGCCTTAGCCCTCAGGGCCATAGGGTGAGACCAGTTTTGGCACACTGGGTAAGTGGATAGCCACTTAAGGAGTGATCCCAGCCACAAGTGCTTTCCTGGAAAAGCTTTTGCTTAGCCCAAGTTAGCAATTTAAAGTGCCTTCCAAGCAGGCTGAGGAGGATTTAAGCTCTCCACCTTGCGGGGTTTGAGAAATCATTAGAGGCCTCCAGTCTCCATTTTGTAAAGCCGTATCAACATTGTGACTAACATATCATACCCCAGAAGATCAACTTGTGCCCAGACAATATCAGCAAGATTTATATACTGCTTTGTTTTTGGTTTTATTTTGCTTTGTGGTTCTTTTTGTTGTTGTTTTTGTTTGTTTCTTTTTGTTATTGTTGTTTTGTTTTTAATTTCAGCATTTTCCTTTCTTTTTTCTTTCTTTTATTTCTTCATTTTTCCAGTTTAAAGATAATCTTCCATTGTTGCCTTTTTCAACAATTAGAACTTCAATTTTGCTAGTGTTTCTACCCATATTAATTGTTTTTTTTCCCCAATTTTATCCCGTAAAGTTTTTGGTTTGCTTGTTTTGGTTTGACTTATTGCATTTTTGTCTTTCCTCTCTACTTGGTGGAGGTGGGGTACTGTGTTCACACAGACTGGCAAAGAACTGCTGACCTAACCACCCAACCTGGCACCCCCAGAAGTTGGGGGTTCTTAAGGTTGGGTCAAAGTACCCTACTGTACACCTATCTTGCTCCTGTCCCCTTCTTTCTGTGCCTCTCTTCTTTTGGTCGATAGTTGCTTCTACCCACCCACTCTCCTTTCTCCATTTTCTTCTCTTTTTAATTCTTTCTTTTTTCTTTTTTTCTTTCTTTCTTTTTTCCCTTCTTATTCTTCAGTCTTCTCATCCTTCTGATCCCATACCAAAAGGACTCATCGAAACCCTAGTCCAGAGGCACGGCAACTTAAAGAACAGGAAGAAGTGAAAGGAAAATTAGAGCAAGGAAAGAGATAAAAGAAATCACTCATGAGGAAGAATTATGAGAAAACTCCTGGCATCATGAAAAAGCAGTCCAGAGCAACCCCCCCAACCGGCTGTGAGGTAGATACTGCAGAGGATTCCACCTATAAGGAAATGTTAGAAATGACAGAAAGGGAATTTAGAATGATGATGATGAAAACAATTAAGGAAATGAAGGAAATATTGAAGGAAAATGCTGATAAGGTGGAAAAAGAAATCCAAAAACAGAATCAAGTAAGAGATGAACACTAAGAAGAATATAAATCAATATGGCAGAGATGAGGGAACTGAAGCAGTCAATTAGGGAACTTAAAGATGCAGTAGAAAGTATCAACAACAGATTAGACCATGCAGAAGAAAGAATCTCAGAGGTAGAGGACAAAGTTCTTGAGATAACTCAGATAGTTAAAGAAGCAGAAAAGAAGAGAGAGAAAGCAGAACGTTCACTGATAGAATTATGGGACTCTATGAAGCATTCAAACATACGAGTTATAGGTATCCCAGAAGGGGAAGAAGAATGCCCCAGGGGAATGGAAGCCATACAGAGAATATTATAAATGAAAATTTCCCAAATATCATCAAAGATTCTGACACTCACCTTTCAGAGGGATATCGGACCCCAGATAGCCTCAACTCTAACCGAGCTTCCCCAAGACACATCAAGACAAAAGAAAAGATTCTTCAAGCTGCCAGGAGTAAGCACCAGTTGACCTACAGGGGCAAATCTATCAGGGTGACTACAGACTTCTCCAATGAAACTTTCCAAGCAAGAAGACAATGGTCATCTACCTTTAATCTACTTAAACAGAACAATCTCCAGCCCAGAATTCTATATCCTGCCAAGATAAGTTTTAAAATTGACGGAGAAATCAGATCATTTACTGATACACAAACATTGAGGAAATTCGCCACAACA
>CAUYRH010057444.1:0-62512 GCA_963574655.1 Perodicticus potto
TGTAGTCCCAGCTACTTGGGAGGCAGAGGCAGGAGACTCGCTTGAGCCCAGGAATTGGAGGTTGCTGTGAGCTGTGATGTCACAGCACTCTATCCAGGGTGACAGCTTGAGGCTCTGTCTCAAAAAAAAAAAAAAAAAAAAAAAAAGACACTTCCTTAAGTCATGAGAGAGGCTGGGGAGACCTTGGACAGTCACAACTGTCAGGGAAGGGGAGGAAGGATACTCTGTGGAGTAGAGTCATGGATGAATCCTATGGGCCTCCACTGGTGATTGTGAAGGGCTGACTCTGTTGAATGGGAAGCACACATCAGGAGGGAGACTTGTCACTGGTCGAGACAGCACAGAAGGGAGTGGGATCTGGAGTCCATTCTTCCCTGAGAGGTCAGCCAGCCTGTACATACAAGCTCCCTAAAAACTGGGCTCAGGGGGTAGTGTGGGGCAAAGAGCAGCCAGCTAAGAGGAAAGGTTCTGCTTCACTGCCTCACATTTCCCTGTCTGCCAGCTGGATGCCTGGATGCTCTAGAGGTGGGGGTGTCTGAGTGTGCTATATGAGCAGAAACCCCGCTGTCTCCCTGTCTACCCTTCCCCTGCAGACCTGTGCTTTGTGGGGAGATGCATGTCCCCAACGGCATACATAGAGTCTGTCTGCTGGCTCCTGTGGCTTTTGGAACTAATAGTCTGCCCTGGAGGGGTGGGGTACCATCACCCTATAGGTACTGGGAAGGGGGAGTATGGGCCCACCTGTTGCCAGGGACAGTGAACAAAGCTGAGGGGGAAGGGGGACAGTTCTCAGAGTTCTGAGTCTTCCATGAGGGTACAGGACTGTCTGTCCCATGATGGGACTGTGAGGGAGCACTCCACTGTCAGTCCATCCAGAGGTCAGTCTGTCCTGGGATGGGGCCAGTGTGATCAGACCTTCTGAAGTCTGCCTAAGGTGTCCTGGTGTGGAGGCAGTGTGGGGGTGACACAGCTTGTCTATTGGTCTGTGGGACCGGGTGGGGGAAGAGATGGAAAATATCTGTTTGGGGGATGGTGCCAGCCACCTATGAGCCTGTCAGGAGGTGGCAAAGCCAGTCAGCCCTAAGGCCAGGGTGGCAGCAGCGGGTCAGGGGCAAGTGTCTGTCAGTTCTGTCCCTCAGTTGAGAAGACAGCACTGTCGGTCCTTCCTGGAGGGCAGGTCAGCCTGCCTGGAGGTGTCGGCCTGTCAGTCCCTAGGTCGGAAGTAGGACCGCCAAAGGGGGGCGGGTCTGTGGAGGGAGGAGGGAGGAGGGAGGTAGGGGAGGTGGGGGTGGGGCAGGGGAGCGAAGGGGTCGGCCGTCTCCGCCCGGGAAGGAGGAACGCCAGTCAGTCCAGGCAGAGGCTCTGTTCCCGTCCCCTCCCCTGCGTGGACACCGCTACTGGTTCCGATCCCCGGCGCTACTCACGCGCCCTCGGTGCCCTGCGAGCCCACGATGAAACCAAACTTGTCGATGCGGCGCTCGGCGAAGCCGTTGGCCTCGGAGTCGGAGCCTAGAGAGCTGAGCTCGTCGGCGGTTGCGGCGTCGGGGCCCTGAGCCAGACTCTCTCGAGTCCCCGACAGGCTTCCCTCGGCCGCGGGAGCGCGCGGCCCGTTCTCTCTGCTGCTTTTCGCCATCCCGGCCGCACCCGCTGCCTGAGCCCCAGCGGCCACCTCAGCCACTTCAGCCGCTTGGCTGCCGCCGCCGCCCCGCCCACGCGCTGTGCCCATTGGTCGCCGCAAGGCCAGGGGCGGGGATTTAGGCCTACTGGGGGTTCTCCCCCGACCAAACCCAATGGGCGCCGCGGCCCCGGGGCCCCGCCCACCTACCCTGAGCTGGCGCCAACGGGCCCGACGTGAGAGGGCGGGGCCTCCAACACTAAAGCCCTCCTTCCGGTCCTGCCAATCACAAGAACTCACCTGGACAAGCTCCTCCGGCCTTTCCGGGTTGGCCCCAGGCGGAGCCTGTCACTTGCTGTTTCGCTCCTGCGAAGGCTTCCGCCAGGGATTCCGCATCTGCCTCCTGAGCCACGTTCCTCGCGAGACCCCAGAGACGTGGGTGGGGATTGTTTTACCCATTTACTTATGAGCAACTCTTGAGGAGGCCTGAATGGGTTGAGAGACTCTCCCAGGGTCTCAGAGCTACGTAAAGCTGACATAGAAGTTTGGCAGGGCCTAAGACAGGCCGCTAAGTGCACCAAGGCAAACCCCAAGACGCGGTCTTAAGCCTTGAGTGTTTTCACCAGCTATTTCCTTGATTCCTTTTGGTCCTGACATTCCTGAAGACTTCACTGTGTGGTCTTCACCTTCCATGGGATTTTGGTTTTCCAAAAACAGGGCAACAGCAGACATGGGAGTGGGCACAGAATATTTTGGTCTTAAGCCCTCGGTCTCGGAGGATATTCCTCCCTCTCCAGTGGCTCCAGAGTGGTGGGCTTAGTCCCATGTCCCAGGAAGGACACAGGACACAGTGGGCCTCTCATGGAGGTGTTGGCCTAACCCAGGAAAAGAGAGGAGCAGATGTGACGCCCCAAGTATGGCAAAGTATTCACAACCCCTTTGACTTTGTAATTCTGGTCCTAGGGTCGTATCCTAAAGATGTTCTAACTCAGCTCTGTGAGGGCACACATACAGAGATGTTCACGCCAAGAGTATTTCGGGGGAGGCTTTTATACCCTAGCTTCTAATTGTCTTATTAAACCACTCAGGACTTAAATTTCTGCCCTGACTTTGAGCAAATCACTTGTTTGCTCATCTGTAAAATGGAAATACACTGAAAAAATGCCACCTGGAAGAGCTGTTCTGGGACTTTAGTGTACAATACATGCTAAACATCTGGCTCCAGTAAATAGTAGCCAGGAGTGGTGGCATTTGTACTTTGCAAAGCATGTGCAAATTCTGTTTCAAGCCTTCCCCAACTATAGCCTGTGGCCACAGCAGGAGAGTTTTTACCTGGTTTAATCCATGGCATGTGGCCTGGGAGACTACATCGTGTCTGTGCCCCTCAACAACTGGGTGTTCTTGTGCAAAACTGCTTAACTGTTTTAGAGCCTTGTTTTCTTCTTCTGGGAAAGAGGGATGTCAAAAATTACTTGGGGAAGTCAATCAGCTATGCTTCTGAAGCCTCCAGTACATAGTAGGCACTTAGTAAATGTTATGTTTCTTTACTTCCTTCAAACTCCAGAGTTTTTTTGTTAACTTATTTTAATACACCCAGAAAATACTTTGGTGAACCAGTGAGCATAGTCCTGGCCCAATGGAGCTTACAGACCAACATGACCAAGCAGACATTTTTAAGGCAGTGTGAAGAAAATAAAGCAGGGTAAGCTATAGAGCAGCAGTTCTCAATCTGTGGGTCATGACCCCTTTTTAACAATGAAAGGGCACCAGCCCCATATACCAAGGGTGGTGAGTTCAAACCTGGCCCCAGCCAAACTGCAACAACAGAAAAATAGCCGGGCATTGTGGCGGGCGCCTGTAGTCCCAGCTTCTTGGGAGGTGGAGCCAAGAGAATTGCCTAAACCCAAGAGCTAGAGGTTGCTGTGAGCTGTGATGCTATAGCACTCTACCAAGGGCGACAGACTGAGACTCTGTCTCTAAAATAATAATAATAATAATAATAATAAAAACAATGAAAATA
The DNA here is from genome assembly GCA_963574655.1 of Perodicticus potto. Classification (NCBI taxonomy): domain Eukaryota; kingdom Metazoa; phylum Chordata; class Mammalia; order Primates; family Lorisidae; genus Perodicticus; species Perodicticus potto. Next base: position 3,636 of record CAUYRH010057444.1, read on the forward strand.
CATTGCAGCATTAGGAAGGTTGAGAACCACTGTTATAGAGAATGCTGGGATAGAGACCTGGGGAAGGGATGGAAATAATGGTGCCTTTCCAGGGGAACTGGGAAAATACTGTAACAAGGATGTTCTATCTATGGCCATGGGCCCCACGCTGATTTTGTGAGGACTATTTTTGCTTTTCCATGGTGTCAGATATCACAAAAGTAAGCATGGACCCTTTTTTTGCTAATCAGCTTTTATTAGTGTTTGTGTATTTAATGTGTGGCTGGAGACAACTCTTATTCTTCCGATATAAGGCAGAGAAAAAAAAAAGGTTGAACATACCTGCACTGTACAAGAAGCCTGGCCGCAAAGGCAAAGCTTCCCCTTGAAGGAGAAACAGGCTTAAAAGATGGTATGATTAGGGCAGTGCCTGTGGCTCAAAGTAGTAGGGCACCTGCCCCATATGCCGGAGGTGGTGAATTCAAACCCAGCCCAGGCCAAAAACTGCAAAAAAAAAAAAAAAAAAAAAGATGATATGATTAGATTGTTGTGAGAAAGTGGGGAGCTGTGAACAATGAATAAGTGATCAAAAAGGAATGCCCTGTAGAACCACTTGATCCACTGGAATACAAAATAAGAGAGGGCTTTAGGCAATGCTGTGAAACATGCTGGTGAACTGGCTCTTGTGGACAGTCTTTTGAAGATGAGAGATGCTTCAGGGGTACAGAAAGGTATTGATATCCTGGAGTCACATGCTGGGGGGTCATTCTCAAATGCTGGGCTTAAGGCACAGACCTGGGACTTTCTACTGGACCCTGAAACATGCAATTTGCATGTACTCAGGAAACCTGTCAGCTTTGGGCATGAGCAAAAGTCCAGATGTCATAGCCTTCTTCACAATGATAGCAGAGTTGAAGCTCAAAAGGTAGACAGCTGAGGCCTAGCCTATGAAGAGCAGGCAGACTGTGAAGAATATTTATCCCATTGTGAAGAGTAAATGTTAAGAATTTGGTCCAAGTAGCAGAAAACACAAACAGGCTTAAACTACAATTGTATTTAGTGGGTCCTATAGCTTAAAGAAATTAATAAGTTTTAGGAGCAGTTTGTTCCAGACATATCACCAGCACTATGGTCTCATTTTTCCTTTGTACTCCTTTCTGTGGCTACTTAATTCTCAAGATAGAGCCCCTCATGGCAGCAGCTCCAAGCCTCACATCTTTCCTCACACATCCACACAAGTGTTCTGGTCAACTGTGGGAAGGCTGCATTCCCTCATGAGTCAGATAATTTATATTGTGTCACATGTCTATCTCTGAACTAAATCACCACAGTTCAAGGATAGGGAACACTGACAGGCTTAACTAAACTCAGGTTAAGGCAATAGTGGTACCTTATCTGTAATGATGTAACAATTAGAAACTGGAGTTTTATCTTCTTTCTTTTTAGGAGACAGAGTCTCACTTTGATGCCCTAGGTAGAGTGCTGTGTCGTCACAGCTCACAGCAACCTCTAGCTCTTAGGCTTAGTCTATTCTTTTGCCTCAGCCTCCCGAGTAGCTGGGACTACAGGCACCCACCACAATGCCCAGCTAGTTTTTGTTGTTGTTGCAGTTTGGCGGGGGCCGGTGCCCTACTCACTGAGCCACAGGTGCTGCCCCAGAAACTGAAGTTTATCTTTAAAAAAAATGTTTTTTGGGACATGGTCTTGCTAAGGTTGCCCAAGCTGGCCCCCAACTCCAGGACTCAAGCAATCCTCCTGCCTCAGCCTCCTGAGTGGCTGAGACTACAGGCATATGTCATCACACTAGCAGTTTATCTTGTCCTGTTTCATGCACTGAACCTAGAATTGTTTGCTTACATGCTTATTAAAATATAACAATGCAGAGTAGTTAAGAGCAATACCCAAATCAGGCAGAGTTAATGATCTTACGTTTTACTTTTATTTTTAAAAAGTAAACTCTGGGGCAGCACCCATAGCACAATGGGTAGGCCGCCAGCCACATACACCAAGAATGGTGGGTTCGAACCTGGCCCAGGTCAGCTAAAATGACGACATCTGCAACAAAAGAATAGCTGGGCATTGTGGCAGGTGCCTGTAGTCCCAGCTACTTGGGAGGTTGAGGCAAGAGAATCACTTAAGCCCAAGAGTTTGAGGTTGCTGTGAGCTGTGATGCTACAGCACTCTACCCAGGGCGACAGCTTGAGACTCTGTCAAAAAAAAAAAAAAAGTAAACTTCTGAAAATCTTATATACTAGTATGTGTACCCACATATACCCCTAAATGTGACATATAAAATACTTTTTGCTTTTCCAGTTTTCTAATTATATTGATAAATGTCATGGATAATTGCTAGTTACGATACATAGATTTTTCACTCAAGGTACAGCCTAACGTAACCTAATGTAAGTGTTGTATGTATTCTGTCACTACATAATTTTAAAGTGAAATGGGTCTAACTGTTAGTACTGTGTAATGGCAACTCATTCCAAACAGTGGATGGAACTAAGTAACATTGCATGTCTAATGACACCTGGAGCCCTGAGTGGATCCTGCCTGGTTTTCCCAGCAGTCATGTAACAGGAATATCTTTGTTTCACTGTCTGCTCAGCTAGAGCAATACAATGTGGTCACCAGTAGATGAACTGCTTTGGCTTTCCAGAGCCTTAACTGGCTACATGACCTTGGGTATTCCACTTCATTTTAAAAATGGAGTGGATAATCCTCAGGAGATTGCAGTTAAGAATCAAAAAAGCTATGCAGCACAGGTCTGTAAACAGCAAGATGCTATCTACACACTGCAGGCCCAAAACAGGAAGTGCAATGCCAGGCCACACCTGGGGCCTTTGGCCACTGATAGTAAAAAGGTCTCATGGTCAATAGGCTTTCTCCAACTGAGCAAGCCAGGACAGATGTTCATTCAGGAGCTCTGGGAAACTGTATTTGCTTTCCAGAGGGGAGCTCAAAGGGCCCATTCACTCAACATTTGGCCCAGAGGCATTTCTGGCCTCAAGTCACAGCCTCTGCTATGGAGGCCACAGGGGGTCACCAGTCTATGATGAGTGCCCTGACACCATGCCAAGAAAGAACATGGAATGTGTTACTTCCCAAGGTCTCCTGACCCCTTTCCCTCTCTGATGTTGACAATGGGGAAGAAACTAGCAGTGGGCTCACTTTAGGCACCTAAATCATGAAGCCCACTTCAAGACGCTCAAGTTTGGCTCTGGCCCCTGGAACAAATTTCCAGCAACTTGGCAGGAGGCAAATGTCCAGACAGGCTGAAGAATGACATTCCATTGATCAAGTTTAAAAATGTGAAGGATTGGCTCAGCGCCTGTGGCTCAACGGGCTAAGGCACCAGCTACGTACACCTGAGCTGGCGGGTTCAAATCCAGCCTGGACCCGCCAAACAATGATGGCTGCAACCAAAAAATGGCCAGGCGTTGTGGCAGGCGCCTGTAGTCCTGGCTACTTGGGAGGCGGAGGCAAGAGACTCACTTAAGCCCAGGAATTGGAGGTTGCTGTGAGCTGTAATGCCACAGCACTCTATCCAGGGTGACAGCTTGGGGTTTTGTCTCAAAAAAAAAAAAAAAAAGTGAAGGATTGGGCAGCACCTGTGGCTCATCGAGTAGGGCGCCGGCCCCATATACCGATGGTGGTGGGTTCAAACCCGGCCTTGGCCAAATTGCAAAACAGAAAAATAGCTGGGCATCGTGGTGGGCACCTGTAGTCCCAGCTACTCAGGAGGCTGAGGCAAGAGAATCGCCTAAGCCCAGGAGTTGGAGGTTGCTGAGAGCTGTGTGATGTCACAGCACTCTACCAAGGGCGATAAAGTGAGACTGTCTCTACAAAACAAAAAAAAAAAAAGTGAAGGATTCAGCAATTTGTAACAGAGCTATGCAACTGGCATTGTAGATGGGCTCCCTGAGACTGGAATTGAGGGCTTTGAGCTTGGCTGATGGGGAGAGGCAGGGACAAGTTGGCGACTAGAGAGGTGGTTTTGTGCCCTTGGGAAAACCCTCTAAGCACTGGAGATGACTGATGGGGCAGCTAGAAGGATCAAATGGAGGGACTGCAATTAAAACACACTGGGAACCCTCAAGAGGCTAATACACATGAGATCCTCAGAATGAGATCAGTTTTAGCTTTAAAACCAGGAAACTGTTATCTAAAGGCTCTCATCTTCCTTGTTCTTAACACCTAAAGCCATGCGTTTCTCCAGACTAGCTTGATTCCAAAAATAACAGCCTACATATGGCCCTTACTCAGGCACCAGGACTGTGCATACATTCTCTTTCCCTTAATACTGCATGACTATAAGCAAGCAACTTACCCTCTCAGTTTACTCAAGTGTTAAATAGGAATACTATTACATGAGTTAGAATTTTAGACTGCTTCAAATGGTAAATTAAATTTTATAAAATCCTTAGAATAGTGCATGACCTTGGCACAATTGAGTATTTATTAAATAAATACATTTTAAAGAGACCTCATTGTATCCACACACTAGTAAAGCTCTGCCAAGGGCCCTAAAGCCAATCAGGTAATAGGTGATTTCAGGCCTACAGGAAACTGCTACCCTCCATGTGTCTCTGGGGCCCAATGAACCAGGGACTGTACCCCTTGTCCTTGTTCTTCTGTGGTGCCTGGCATGCTGAAGGCTTCTTATTATTAGTCTGATAAATACACAGGAATAGGCCTTTGGAGAGTCCCAAAGCTTTAAAAAGGCAACACAAATGTAATACTTTTTAAAAGCTTAAGAAAAAAGATTCTAAAATGTAAAAGATAAGATGGAAGCAAGAATTTAGTTGCAAACCCCAGCATGGCTCAGAGCAGAAAGAAGCCACATAGCACCATACAGTGTTCCCAAGGCCTTATGTCTGGACAGGGTACAGGTGGCCAAGGGACAAGTCTTATCACAGTAATTTCACAAGAGGGTCCAAGAGGTTTATTAGACAGTCCATGGCAAGACACAAAATGATTAAAGACAGTAACCACCATCTTCTATCAGACTATGAAACTGTCCTGTAGGATATCCCTGGGCTCTCAGTTCCTAATGGGCTGCCTGAAGAAATGAATGATGCCCTCTAATCAAGACTCTAACATAAAGGAGTTCCAGAGTGGCTTAGGAAGTCTTGCTACTCTTACCAATGTGGGGAAGGGGTGGGAGAAGCGAACCTCTAGAGAACAACTGAAAGTGAGTTAGAGAGAAAGAAATATGCAGGCAGAACCCAAAGCCCAAGGTAGGCTTCCTGGATCTGGGGCAGGGGGTAGAGACAGGAGAGGTACAAAGGCAGGGATCTGACAGTGGAGTTTCTCTCTTTTTATTTCTTCCTCCCGCCTCTCTCCTTGAGGGCCAGATGGATGATAGCACCATTGGCCATATTGTAGTAAGCCAGTGAGTTGGAGTCCTTGATGAAGATGCCCTGAAAAACAAAGACCATGCCTTCCTTAGTGAGGGGCAATTTGCCTGGGGTACACTGCTGCTGTTGTACAACTCTCAACTTAGCTCGTTCTCACTCTGAACTTAAAAAAAAAAGGAGATTGCAGGAACCGAGGAGGCAGGGGAGTGAAAGGCTCTTTTTCCTCCCACCTCTTCCCCTTCTTTCCACCAATTTGTGTTCTTCCCCTTTGACAACATTTGATTCAAAGCTTAACTCCCCCCAAAACTGGCCCTGATTAATCCCATGGAGTTTTGACTCGCAAATCATAAGACCTTTTTTTTTTTTGAGACAGTCTTAAGACAGTCTTAAGTTGCCGCCCTGGGTAGAGTGCCGTGAGTTACAGGTCACAGCAACCTCAAACTCTTAGGCTTAAGATTCTCTTGCCTCAGCCTCCCAAGTAGCTGGGACTACAGGCACCTGCCACAATGCCTGGCTTTTTTTTTTTTAAATTTTTATTAAATCACAATTGTGTACATTAGTGCAACCATGGGGCACAATGTGCTGACTTCATGTACAATCTGAAATATTTTCATCAAACTGTTTAACATAGCCTTCATGGCATTTTCTTAATCACTATACGAAGACATTTGTATTCTGCATTAAGTTTCACCTGTACCCTTCTAAGATGCACTGTAGGTGTGATCCCACCAATTGCCCTCCCTTCACCCATCCTCCCATCCGGCTGTTGTTTTGGTTGCAGTTGTCACTGTTGTTTTAGCTGGCCCGGGCTGGGTTCGAACTCGCTAGCCTCAGTGTACGTGGCTGACGCCCTACCTACTGAGCTATGGGCACTGCCACATCATAAGATCTTAAGAGATCACCGAAAAGGAAAGTGAGGCCCAGAGAGGAGATCTGTTAAAATCCAAAGAGGGAGAACATAGCCCTGCATGTGACCTGGCAGACACCAGGCTGGACTGGACTATACCTCTGTGACCATGCACACCACCAGGCTGTTAGAGGACACACCGCTAGGAAGACCCCACCACTGGGTCAGGAACCCTCCCAAGTCTTGTCCTTAGATTTCTACCCCTAATCAAAACTACTAGGACTACCGTGACCCTGCCAGAATCTCACACTGTCAGACTTGCCTGCCCTAGCACTCCCACTTTTAGGATGGACCCAGATAGCTGGCCATACCCAGTCCCCATTGTGTTTTCACCTGGGACTTAGCTTCTGTAATGGCAGAGCTGTTGGGGCCCAGAGGGCAGGATTGTGGACACCGACTTACCTCATACTGCAGCTTCTGTTTACCTGCAGGCATGCCTGTAGCTTCGTGAATCTTCACCTTAATGACAGAGACCTGTAGGACCAAGAAGAGATCATTTATCCCCTTGCTAAGGCCTGCTGAAAGATGTCCACTCCCCTTGGTTTCTGTGCACCAAATGCCAGTTGGTGGCAGCAACCCATACCTGGTCTGTGAGCGGGAGGGTGAAGACCAGCACCTGCCCATTCAGTTTCCATTCCGTCTTATCCTGCATGTTAGGTACCTGGACTTTAATGGACACTGGACCCTGCAAAATAGGAGGTGGTCATTATGTCTGTAAAGCCCTGAGCCAATCAGGAACCCTATTCAACGCTATCCCTGGACCAGTCCAAATACTATTACCTATGCTTCTAAACACCTGGATTCTGGCCCAGCTGACAACTGATCACACTTGTTGTTATACAATCACTTCTCCCTTTTAAGATTTGGTTTCTTGGGGCAGCGCCTGTGGCTCAGTGAGTAGAGCGCTGGCCCCATATACCAAGGGTGGAGGATTCAAACCCGTCCCCAGCCATAGTTCAATAAAAAAATAGCCGGACGTGGTAGCAGGCGCATGTAGTCCCAGCTACTTGGGAGGCTGAGGCAAGAGAACTGCCTAAGCCCAGGAGTTGAAGGTTGCTGTGAGCTGTGTGACGCCACGGCAACACTCTACCGAGGGCAATAAAGTGAAACTCTGTCTCTACCAAAAAAAATAAATAAATAAATAAATAAAAAGATTTGGTTTCTTAGGCTGGGCATGGTGGCTCACGCCTGTAATCCTAGCACTCTGGGAACCTGAGGCAGGTGGACTGCTTGAGCTCACAGGTTCGAGACTAGCCTGAGCAAGTGCGAGACCCTATCTTTAAAAATAGCCAGGCATTGTGGCAGGCACCTGTAGCCCCAGCTATTTGGGAGGCTGAAGCAAGAGGATCACTTGGACCCAAGAGTTTGAGGTTGCCGTAAGCTAACCTCTATTACGCTGCTCTACCAAGGGTGACCAAATGAGACATTGTCTCGAAAAAAAGAAAAAGAGGACGGTGCCTGTGGATCATCGAGTAGGGCACCAGCCCCATATACCGAAGGTGGCGGGTTCAAACCCAGCCTCGGCAAAACTGCAAAAAACAGAAAAACAGCTGGGAGTTATGGTGGGTGCCTGTAGTCCCAGCTACTCAGGAGGCTGAGGCAAGAGAATCGCCTAAGCCCCCGAGTTGGAGGTTGCTGTGAGCTGTGTGATGCCATGGCACTCTACTGAGGATGGTAAAGTGAGACTCTGTCTCTACCAAAAAAAAATAAATAAAAATAAATAAATAAATAAAAAGAAAGAAAAATGTAAAAAAAAAAAAAAAAAGATTTGGTTTTTCTTTTCTTTAAAACCATCTCTGCTTTGCCTCCTGGTTGAGTTTGGAGCTAAAGTAGTGAAAATGCTCTGCAAACCCCAAGATGCATCACAAGGGGAAAAAAACCTGGGGTCCTAATTTAGCTTCCCATTTAACTAGTCTCTGTGAGCAAAATGCTATTATCAGTACAACTGTTGTGAGCATTAAATGGAAAAATACCTGTAAAGTGCTTTGCTCTATCCTGGCACTTGAGTAAGTGCTCAAGAAATGAGAACTATTGTTAGAAAGAAAATTAAAAAAGACTTGGTTAGGGCGGTGCCTGTGGATCATCTAGTAGGGCGCCGGCCCCATATACCGAAGGTGGCGGGTTCAAACCCGGCCTCAGCTAAACTGCAAGACAGAAAAATAGCCAGGTGTTGTGGCAGGCGCCTGTAGTCCCAGCTACTCAGGAGGCTGAGGCAAGAGAATCGCCTAAGCCCAGGAGTTGGAGGTTGCCGTGAGCTGTGTGACACCACGGCACTCTACCGAGGGTGATAAAGCGAGACTCTGTCTCTACCAAAAAAAAAAAAGATTTGGTTAGGCTCAGTGCCCATAGCTCAGTGAGTAGGGCATTAGCCACACGTACCAGGGCTGGCAGATTCAAACCTGGCCTGGGTCTGTTAAACAATAACAACTACAATAAAAAAAAAAAAAAAAAAAGCCAGGCATTATGGTGGATACCTGGTCTCAGCTACTTGGGAGGCTGAGGCAAGAGAATCTCTTAAGCCCAAGAGTTGGAGGTTGCTGTGAGCTGTGATGCCATAGCACTCTACCAAGGGCGACATAATAAAACTGTCTCAGAAAAAAAAAAAAAAAATGGCTTGGCACCTGTAGTTCAGGTGACTAAGGTGCCAGCCACATACACTAGAACTGGCAGGTTCGAATCCAGGCTGGGCCTGCCAAACAACGACAATTACAACAAAAAACAGCTGGCCGTTGTGATATGTGCCTGTAGTCCCAGTTACTTGGGAGGCAGAGGCAAGAGAAACTGCTCAAGCCCAGGACCTGAAGGTTGCTGTGATGCCATGGCACTCTACCCAGGGCGACAGCTTGAGACTCTGTCTCAAAAAAAAAAAAAGACTTGATTAAATACACTGTGGAAGCAGGGACTGGGGCTATTTCTTTGCCTCAACTGGAGCCTACCAGTTTTCCTAGGAACCAGCAATGCCATGGTTCCTACCTCCCCTTATTCCAGTATGTACACTAGGGCCCTATCCCAATTGGCAGCCCTCCCTAAGGGGTCCAACTGGGAGGAAGGGCACAATGAATTTAAGAATCACACTTCCAACTGCTGATTCCACATTTAGTGTGTACTCAGAAGCCCAAAGAAGCCTCCAATGGCTGGCCTAGGTCCCAGAAGCCAAAACCATTAAGTGGAATCAGGTCAGCCAGGGGAATATGTGGCTAGGGTAGAACTGGGCCCCCTAGTTAGACATTCCAGGACACAAGTGACACTCTACAACCATATACCTTGTTCCTACGCAGGAACTCTTCCTCAGGCATGAGGCTATCCTCTGTCTTCAGTTTCTTTGAGGCAGGCTCATCTTCCATGGGAGGTGGGGGATGTACGGGGGGCATTGGGGCTGGAGCTGGGACAGGTGCCACAGGTGGAGCAGGCACAAAGGCTGCAAAGACAGGAATAAGCATCCCCAAGAGTTGGAAGAAAAGATCCAGGACTCCAGGGCTGGTATGAACTTAAAGGGGGGAAATTTCAAAGGTTCCTCCTAATCAGAGGTGTGAAGTGATACACCTTCCAGACTGGCTGGTAGCAGATTTCCTGGCAGACACCTAGGAGGCTGTAAAATGCTTAGTTCTCCATGGTAGCAGGAGATTGGGCGAAGGGCAGGACCGATGGAGTGGGTACCAGCCCACAACAATCACCCACCAGGCTTCTGAGCCTGTCTGAGGCCTGACCTCTTGAGTGCAGACACCAGCTATGCCATTTCAGACTCATCTCCCCTAGGAGCTGGGGTTCCAGGCTCCCAATTTCAGGTTTGGGGATCATTCACACGGGAGCAAGGACCATCCTCTGGACTGAACAGCCAGTTACAACAATTGGTAGTAATATCAGCCACTGCTCTGCTGACAGTGTTTGGCCTGTGGTCCTGGACCTGGTAAGCTGTTGAGACACTCACCTGTTGGCACAATCATCGGGGGTGGGCGGGGTGCCATGATAGGAGGGGCAGAAGGAGGCATGGGCACCACGTTGATCCTGGGTGCGTGAATGATGGGTGGCATGGGGGCAATCACTGAGCCAGGAGGCAGCCGGACTACAGATGCCATTGGGGGTCGGGGCATGACAGGTACTGCAGACACAACTGTAGTACGGACAGGAGGCGGCATCTGTGAAGGGTAAGGGACCCACAGGTGATAGGAAGCCAAGGGTACACACTGGCGAGTGGCCACCTACAGCCCTGATGATGGGGCTGAGAGACTACAGCCTCAGACCGGGCACCTGACAAACTACAGGGCTGAGAGGCCTAGGGCAACACCCTCCACTTGGGACGCAACAGGTTAAACTCAAACAGTTGCTTGTGGCAAACACTGAGAACCACTAAGAGGCTGACCTCTAACCTCCTGGGGACAAGCCAGGAGTACTCAAAGAACACTAAGCTCTGCCGCCTTTTTCTACCACAAGCTGGCTTCTCACATTTGCCCCTTATCTCCCTACCTGATCCAATCCTCCTCTGAAGACAGATCAGGACAGAAGATCCCACTTCCTTTCAAACGGTTGTAAGTCTTTCAACTAGACCTACTCAGCACCCAGGCCTCACTGTAAGGTAGCTGCCCTTCTCAGTCAGTAGTATCTAACCCCAAGATCCAAAAAAAGTCTAAAAAGTCAGTCACAGGGCGGCTGCTGGCTTACTGTGGGTGGTCGGGGCACTGAGGTGATGGGTGGGGCTGAGCTGGGGATATTGGTGGCAGAAGACGGAGGTGGTGGCTGCTGGGGGATTTCATTGGGCTTGCTCGGACCAATCTTCTCTTTGGTGTCATCTTCTGGCACCAGGCCCTTAGCCTTATGGATGGCCTCAATCTGCTCCTGGAGAGTGATGTTGGCCTGGGCAGCCTGCTGGGTCCGGGCCATGCTGCCTGAGTGGCCATCCCAGGTCACCTGCATGGGAAAGCAAAGACAAAGCTTATCAGGACTCCTGAAACTAAACCCATGTGTGGGGACCTAAGGGCAGAGAAGGCACTAGGATCCATTAGCCACACCTTTTCCTCTGGTTTTTGGATCTCCTCCTCACCGATCTTCTTCCCAATGGCAGTTTCCTCTACACCAAAGATGTCAGTACGCCGCTCAGCCAACTGCTTCAAGCTGCTCTCAATATCAAGACCTATACACAGTTATAGATTAGAGGTAGGGACAGAAAAGGAAACTAAACCAGGTGTCCTTCTGACAAGACAGCAGCTTTCCTGGTGTGTAGGGGGGAACCTGGAATGAGGGTGGCTCTGGCCTCCAAGACAGCACTGTTGTCTTCAGAAGCTGGGGAAAGCTGCCCAATTTGTACTAAGCCTACAAACCCCTCTGACTTATAAAAGGCCCTCTTTGAGCCAGAGAGGCCAAACTGTGCAGATAGGTCCACATGAGTGGGAAGTATACAGTCAAGCCTGGTCTCCCACCTCCAGATGGTTCCCTCCCTATTGTCTGCTTCTCGCACTGTAGCAAATGTTTTGCATTCCAAGGAGTTCAGCGTACTCTTGCCATCAGTGCCCTCATTCTAAGAAAGCCACAGGAATGAGCAACCCTCTTAGCCACAGCCAGTTCTTGCTCTGGGATGTCATCAGGCATATGTCATCTGCATCAGTGCCCACCTCTGGAGGATTCCTATGGGGAGTTTGTCTGGAAATCAGGGAGTTCTTTTACAACATTAAATGCTGCACCTATCCTCAAAAGCTTTTGTTAAATCTCAATTGTTGCTTCCTAAGTTTGCTAAAGAAAGTTGGCTGTAATTTGGAAATTCCCATGGACTTTCCTGGAATTCCCACTCACCTGGTGCATACACCTCATCATCACTCTGCTTCTCACGAATGGAACGATCGCGCTGCTCCAGCCAGCGGGGGTCGAGAAGCCCAATGCGCATGTGTTCCTGCATTTTGCTGGCAGGGATCTTCTCTCCAGTGATGGGGGACACAAGGTATTCATCTGGAGCAGGGGCTGGAGGCAGGGGCTTGGATGCTAAAGGGATACAAATGTTTGAGTAAGAACACAGGGTAGCAGCTTGGGTTAAAAGACAGTGGTTATTTCATTCCTGCATCATTCATTCAAAACAAATTCGTTCAGAGCTACCCTTGCACCTGGTACCTGTACAAGGCACCAGACACCAAGATGACTAAGCCTTATTTCCCCACCACAATGCCTGTAATGAGCTATCAATGCTGTTAGAACAAGCCACCTCAACCCCTCGCAGAAACAGATAGGTGTAAAGACCACACAAGGGCATACAGACTCTTCCCAGGCAGTCAAAGCACTAGGAAATAGGCCATACCTTTGGGATCATAGTCTTTGCGGACAATGACTTGGTCTGGAGTTGGGGGAAGAGGTGGAGGCATGGGTGTTTCGGGGGGTGGGGGCACCTTCTGCCCTTCTTCTTCATCATCCGAACCCTGAAAAGCAAAGTGGCAGTACTCAGAGGGGATGAGAAGCCACCTCCCTGGAGCTGAGCACCTTCATGGTGGCAAGAAGCCCTGGCTTCTGTCAGCCAGCGTCTAAGTGCTAAGCCTACAAGGGCAGCTGAGGCCAGCCGGCAGCAGGCCAAGCTGCTTCCTCACAGCATGAATGGGAGCACTGGGGGTCATGGTGCTAACATTCCTCCTAGGCATTTCCAGAAGCTGGCACCAGGCAGTCCCAAGAGGCCAAGGGCACTTGACATGCTGGGGAGGGGCACGGGGGCGAGTCAGCACTCAATGGTAGCTGCGCACAGAGCAATGCTGGGAGGAAGAGAAAAAGCCAATTCCCACAGACACAGGGGCCCTTTCTTCTTAGACTATACACAAATTCTTTCTAAGGGGGGAGAGCAGTTTGGCTCTGGAGACTTTATGCTGCTAGAAGGGTTGGCCTGAAATTCTGGGAACTTAAGGCCTAGCTAAGACCTAAAAATATACCAAAGCCTAGTCTGATGCAGAGAACCCCCTAAATGAAAGCTAGCATGAGGCAGTGGGTAAAGAGACGGCCACAGCTTTTAGATCCTTGTGAATGAATCTTTACTGCCAAATCTGGAAAGAGGCTCTGTGCTGTCTGAAGTTAGGCAAGTGTACAGCCTTGTTCAGGACCTACGCTGCCTTATAAGCTACACAAGGGTGCTGATATCTGACTCCGGTGGAGAGCACCCCTATCTCCTGGGGCTCCAGGGAAAAAGGTCATCCCACAGGCCCGACCAGCTCACCTCGTCCATGTCTTGCACTTGGGTGTCCTGGTCCAACTGGGAAGGAGGCTCCTCCGCTTTCTCCTGTTTATCATCCTCCTCATCAGACTCAACTTCCATCTCGACCTCTTCACTCTCCCCAAACTTCTCATAGCGCTCCTGGATGAGGATTCGAGCACCCAGCTCTTCTGGCGTAGTTGGGGGAGGGAAATTCCCTACCAGAGGACAAGCCAGAGTCAAAGGGATTCCTTACCAAAGACCAATCTACTACACTGTTTGTCTGAGCTCTCTAAGAGCTGGGGCTATGTCTGATTTCTCTCCCTATCTCCAGAGGCCCACCCAGGGTCTGGCATGATACGTATTTGTGGAACTGGATTTAATTTGGACAAAGTCTTCTGGGAGCAGAAAGGAAACAGATAAAAGCCCTCTGCGAGATTCCGACTAATAAAGCCCACTGTGAGGTTCGACTGTTCCCTGAGAATACTTGTACAAGGTCTTCTGTGATGGCTCAGTTCCTGGCTCCCCATCTGGAGTCATTCCCCTCATAGACTTACCTTGCTCATTGGGTTGGAAGTCCACTGTTTCCACAACCACAAAATCATGCCAGTCAATCTGAGCATAAGCTACCCGCTCCTTCTCCTTCTCCTCTTCTTCCTTCTTCCTCTCACGCTCCTGGAACTTAGCCCATTCCACTCGGTAACACACCTGATGGGAAACAGCACAGTACTAAGCTGAATCAGAGTCCATTCCCCATGGGGCTATCACCTGAAAGGCTTTCACCAAAATCAGAACTTCCTGGAGCAAATTATGGTGTTTGCATCTGGTTTCAGTCACGCGCAGAGTTTGGACAGACGAAAATTCTAAATGCTACAGAAACCATTCAGTCTGGGCCCTAAGAGCAACTATTTGTTCAAAGTTTTCTTTTCAACTTGGTAAGGGACTCTATGCCAACAGTCTAGCAAAATCCTCCAGGAAGCCTACAGTTCTCAAGAGAAGGAGAAGGCTGAGATTCTGAGAAACAAAAGCCTTCTTGCAGCCACCAAACCCAGCCAGCACCAAAATGCCTTCATGACTCTGAAAACCTGGGTGCTCCAAAAAGCATCTATCACCAGAGGACCTGCTCGGAAGTTGGCTTTCCAGCCAGAGTAGAAAAGAAATGTACTGAATCTGAGAGCAAGGTAGATAGTGGTATATTGGGAAGCATATGGAATCCAGGTTTCTTTGGCCTTTGTAACCACAAGGCCTTTCTTCCCACTACTCCTGTGCCTGGAACACAACAAGGTACAGCCTCAGAGATTTTTTTTTTTTGAGACAGTCTTACTATGTTGCCCCCAGTAGTGTACTGTAGTGTCACAGCTTACAGCAACCTCAAACTCTTGGGCTTAAGCGATTATCTTGCCTCAGCCTCCAAGTAGCTGGGACTACAGGCACCTGTCACAACACCCGACTATTTTTTTGTTATTGTTGTCATTGCTGTTTTTAGCAGGCCCTGGCTGGGTTCGAGCCCACCAGCCCCAGTGCATGTGGCCAGTGCCCTAACCACTGAGCTACGGGTGCCGAGCCATCTCAGAGATATATTCAAAGGCAAAACAAAACCCACACAGCAGAACCTCCATCATTTTTTACTATTTACCTGATCCAAAACTTCTCGGGGGTTTTCAGCCTCTTTCTTGAGCTTTGAAAATAATCCTTTTGGAGGAATCAAAATCTAAATAAAACACAGAAGAGTTAAACAACTGAAAGTATATCACAACATGGGACAGAGGGTGGTTCTAAGGCTTAGGAGATGAGATGAAAGCGTGGGATTCTGGGTCCCAATCCCAGCTTCACTTGGCTGTGGGACTTTAGGCAAGTTACTTAACCCAGTAACTTGGTTTCTTCTTGCAAAATGGTGACACCATCACTTAAAAGTTGGCACCATCAACTTAAAAAGGTTGCTTCGAGGATTAGCAGGCAACATACGCAAAGGACTGGCTGATTACTCATATAGGGAAAGATGGCTGCTTCCATGAGACTGGTTTGCTCTCTCTCTTTTCAAAGTATTACTCAGGCCTCTCCTGACTACCCTTCTGAAGACTGCAGTCTATCTTGCCTCACCTCTCTATATTTGTTTCTCCTTTCTTTTTCTCCATAACATTTAGTAATATCTGACATACACTGACGTTGCACTTGTCTCCTCCCTACTAGACCAGAAACTCCATGCAGGCATTTCTGTCTTCTGTTCACTACCACATATCCAAAACCCCAAATAAAGTCTGGTAATGTGTACTGACTGAGAAAATAAATGCTGATTTTGTTCTAAACAGCCAGCCATTCTAACTGCTCCAATAGTATCTACTGCCACTGGCAAAGAGGCTCAGCCCCACCCCAATCCTTCTCATACCTCTTACTCTAATAATCTATCCACGCAGTCTTCCTTGGCTAGAAGCAGACACCAGTGCCCTTGGGTTAGAATAGTACATACTGATACCCAAGTTTTGAGAGAGAAAAACAGAAGAGTTAACAGAATAAAAAGGGATCTGGGGACTTTTAACCCTGGAAGCAGTCCACTGCGGGAAATTAACACATGGCTCATTTAAAATTGATGCTGTGTACTTATAGTAACCCTTTGGGCTTCAGTGATTGTTGTTTTAGCTCTTCTACTAGCTTTTGGATTTGTTCATTTTTTTCTGAACACACATACTTTCACAATTCTAATTACATATAGTACTTCAAGTGAAGTCAGAAGAAATTCTTGTGAGTCTTTTCAAGTCATATATTTTTTTAACATGTTAGTTTGAGACATGAAGAACAGATGTACATACCATCCCACTTGCTATGCTTATTCCCCTGTAAGTACAACAAGGGAAATGCACCACAGCCAAATCTTTACCAGTGTACTTTGCAATAAATTAATGATCTGATTATTTTAAATAGTTTGACTGTGGCAATGTCACATGGTAATTAAGATACCAGGGTCTGGAGTAAAAATGCCAGATAGCAAGGCTCTGCAATGTCCTGGCTGTGTAACTCTGGGCAAGTTAACTCCTCTGTGCCTTAGTTTTCTCTCCTGTAAAAGTGATCATAATAATGGCTACCTTATACGCTATTAGAGATTAAATGAGAAGTTGTTGCATTTGTTAATCACTCAATAATGTCAGTTATATTGACTTATATTACATTTCTCAATGCCTACTTAAATGGTATTTCTCATTTAATGCACTGTACAGGGTGAAGAACAAAGGTTTTAGAGTCAAATGTTGGTTTAAATCTCTACTAGCTCATATATCACCTTTCTAAGCCTGTTTCTGCTTCTGAAAAATGGGGGAAGAACACTTAAATGTGTTCTTTAGGTAAAAAAAGGCAATTGTTAAGGGCTTGCTTCTTCTCGGGCCCTGTATCAAGTAACTGAAATGGAAATGTACTTAAAAACACCTAGCACCACTTGGCCTTTGTCAGACAGTGGGCAACCACCTAACGGTAGTTGGTAACTATGTGTTTCATTTCTCTTTAGAAGTTTTCTGTGTTGCATTTAAAGAAATAACTGAATAGAAATCAAGATTTTACATTAAACTGAGATTCATAACAAAATTGCTCAGAGTCCCCAAAGGGTAGCATTTGTTCCACAGTGAGTAGAGAAGAATGCTTCCGGTGGCAATATGCTTTCCTTCTTTGGGCCCATCATCCCTGTTCCCACCCTGACCAGGCACCTTGGTATATTGTTCCACCAGCTTTGTGAAATAGTTGAAAAGACTGTGCTGTGGGCGGAGAAAGTCAAACTGGTAGTTGCGCTGTTCTTTCTGCATCAGTTGTGTCAGAAACTGGCGCCCATTTCTGGCCACAAATTGAGCCGTCAGCTTCACCACATCCAGGTCAAAGGCTGAGATGGAGGGGGGGTCAGCGATGAATTCAAACTCAGGAGGGGGTTCTTTGGGTACAATGGTCTCTTGGATCACCTGGGCTTGGACCTAAGAAGCAGAGGGAACGTGAGGAAAGATGTACAAGGGTGGAGAGGGTCCAGACCAAGTGGACAGGAATGCTCCCTCCCCTCTAAGTGGGCTGGCAATGGACCTCTATGTTTTCTGTACACACCAACAGCAGTTGGTTTTAAAGAATCCTAACTCACAAAAAAACATCCAGCTTCTTGGCCAATTGTAGCCTGACTCCCCAAACAGCTTCAAGATCCATGCCCCTCTGTTGTCTTTGCTCCTGCCCTGAAATTGAGGGCCAAAACTGGATGGTAGAAGATCCAACAGGAACACAGTTTATTAAATCCCCCTAAGGTGATGGAAGGTAGTAAAGCCAACATGTGTGCAGAGAACCCCACTGTGTAAAGTGTTTCCATGACCTCCACATGTACCATGACATACACAGAACAGATAATATGGATCCTTTTTATAGTTGTGGAAACTGAAGCAGCCCAAGGCCCTAGAAGTAGTCAACTGCGAAGCATTTCTTAGAACCTGACCTCAACCTTTATATCCCACTGCAAATCAAGGAGCTGCTTCTTCTACTCTGGTTCATGAATATAGCAAAATAGACCAGCACAGGTCTGCACAGGAAGCAAAATGTGTTAGCCTCTATCTTCACTGACAACCCTAACAGACCCTAGTGCTGGGCCTCAGTTCATGGAGGATGCTATTAGGGCAGACCAGGTGGAGGGAAGCTGGGAAGATGAAACAGAAGGGATGGCACAAGAAGGGACCCAATACCACACTGCCTCCTTCAGCATAGTCAGACAGGAAGTCCTCTGCATTACCAGGACACTGCACTCACCCCATGTATGATCCAGGCCCTGATAAATCATACCTCCAACCCTCAGATTCCTCATCTGTAAAATGGTCACTCAGTCAGCCTCCTCATGAAGCCTCTGTGAGGAGTCAATGAGACAAAGCTCCTACAGTACTGAGGACAGAACTTGATAAGCAGTGTTTAGGAAATACCAACTATTATCAATACTTTGCTGTCTGAGCCAAAAAATCTGCCTCTGTGAGACTGGGATGACAACCTCACTTCTCTCCCTGGGAGGTTGTGAGGTTAGGACATGAGGGTTAATTATGTACACCCTCCTTATTTTTGCTTCCCTGTCATCCCTGGGGCAGTGAGCAAAGGGGCTGAGCTCCAAACCTTCTGGGGAAGTTGCTGCTGGGTGGCCTGCTGCTGCTGCTGCATGACCTTGGGGATGGCAGCTGAGGGCTCCTGAGCCTTTCCCTCCTTGAACTCGCTGACCTTGTGGCGGTAGTATGCATGATAAGGGTCATTGGGGTTCAGGAAGTTGAACTTGGGGTTGTTGATCTCATTCTGTCGTATCCGAGCTTCAAATTCAGGTCCATTTCTAAAAGAAAGACAGAAGAATTATCACAACAACCTTTGTAACTACTTAGATCCTGAACACTGTCCATTTGTGCTTCCTTCATGCCACTACCCACTGTTTGTGCCAGCCCACCCTTCAGCATAGCAGACATCCTCCTTGACCTCCTAGTATAAGCCACCAGTTGTATCTGCCTCATTCAGCGTGAACCAGGAGACCTCTACCACAAGGTCTCCTCAGCCTTCATCATTCCTTAGCTCCTCTGCCAGTTGTCATTTCTAAAAATCATCTGGGCTACTGTTCTTTTCTTTTAATTAAATTTATTTATTTTAAAAATCTATTAATCTGAGCTCAGTGGCTTTCACCCATAAACCCAGTTACTCAGGAAGCTGAGGTGGAAACTGAAGTGGGAGGATTGCTGGAGCCCAGGAGTTTGAGACCAGCCTGGGCAACATAGTGAGACCTTGTCTCTATACACCCCGCCCCCCCAATAAAAATAATTAAAGAAAAAAGAGTCAAAGTGCATACAATGAAAAAAAGTTGTCAAAATCTATTTAGCTTCAAGTTTGCTGAGGCTAATTCTCTTAGTTAAAAGGGGAGATTATGGCTAGGCATGATGGCTCATGCCTGTAATCCTAGCATTCTGGGAGGCCAAGGCAGAATATTAAAAATAGAAAAAAATAACTGGGTGTTGTGGCAGGTGCCTGTAGTTGCAATTACTCAGGAGGCTGAGGCAAGAGGATCTCTTCAGCCTAGGAGTTTGAGGTTTCTGTGAGCTAGACTGACACCATAGCACTCTAGCCTAGGCAACCGAGTGAGAGGTGGGGAGATTAGCATTGCTAAAGAGCTACAAATACATGATGATAGCACCAAACTGGGACTGCGTCCTTTAGGTAATGAGAAAAGACTAAAAAAACAAAAATTTAGATATTTGATGCCTTGTCCAGGTACTGTCTAAAATTATCCCACCTATACTGGTGAAGCCCACATAGGAAACCTGCTCCATGGCACCCAGATTTATACTACTAAGGCACAGTCAGAAGACAGGGGTTGTTAGACCTGCAGGAGTGGTCTCCCATCAGTCTCTGTGCCTGAACTGGTTGCCCAGTTAGGCCCCAGGGACCCAGCATGTATGTCTTCAAAACCTCAGGATAATGAAAAAATGCCCCAACACAATGTTTAGGGAACCCTGATTTTTAAAAAATCTCGGTGGTAATACTTCCAGGTGCCACACTCACATACAATACCTGTGTTGGTCTAGATACGTTCCAGTTTCACGTTCACTACAGACTCACTGAACCATAGCATGTTACCAAACTACTTTTTGCCTAAATTTCCCGACACATAAAATGCTGATAACACCAACTTCCCTCTCTACCTTGAAATCAAATTAAGATCAAATACTTAAGGAGGTGCAAAAGCCTTTTTGAATCATACTGTGGCCTGCAAATGCTAGGGGCTGTTATTCCTTTGAAGACTAGGAGGGACTATTACTCCTTTGAAGGCTAAAAAGGGCTGTTCCACAAATATTGAACATGTCTGTGGCACTTCCATCACTTTTCTGGCCAGAATCCTGTTCTTAGAGCTGCCCCAAACACATCCAGGGACGGCTCCAGGGGCTGATGCTCCCCAGGTGGCTTGACTTTCTTCAGACTTCCACATGCCTGGTACTGTGAGAAGGCAGGGCAAGGTGCAGGCAGTGCTGTGCTTCAGATTAGCCGCAGCGAGCTATGCCATGCTGGGGGTCACTGACACCCAGGCCATCTCCTCAGCAAGTTGTGGTCACACCCTGCATCATGACTAACACCATGAGGTCTCAATTTGATAGCATGTTAGTCCAACTGGAACCTCATGCTTTGGGAAAAACCACTTCCCTCCACTCTTTAAATAATACAAACCACACACAAGGAGGAGGGCGAAGGTACACTCAAAAATCCTGCTAAACAAGGCCACCATGCCCAGCAAATGCCCTGGGCAGACGGAAGGGCTGCTAGAAAAAAGGAGCCTCAGTTGTCTCCTATATCACTGCCTAAGCTGTAAGCTCACAACATCTGGGAATAATGTGAAAGTTAAAACAATGAGAAGGCAGGCGTATTCATTCCAAGATATTCTGTTGTTTTAAATTAGCTTAATGTTAATTTTAGAAATATATTCTGTAACACAAGATTTCAGCAGAAAAAGACATGATTCTGACTCAACCCAGCTGGTGAGATTTTTAAGGGTAATTTCCACTTCAGTTTCTTGACAGAAAAATACAGGAAAGGGAAGAGAAAAAATTCCTTTTAGACAATCGGTTATGGATTGTTGCTGCATATTCCATGAATGTGAACCTAGCAGAAGTATAAAGCACAGTCCTGCATGTTTATTTATTATTAATTTATTTTTTGAGACAGTCTCACTCTGTCACCCTAGGTAGAGTGCTACGGCATCATCACAGCTCACAGCAACCTCAATCCCTTGGGCTCAAGGATCCTCCTGCCTCAGCCTCCTGAGTAGCTAGGACTACAGGTGCCCATCATGACACCTGGCTACTTTTTCTATTTTTAGTAGAGACAAGGTCTCACTCTTGCTCGGGTTGGTCTCCAACTCCTGAGCTCAAGCAATCTACCCGCCTCGGCCTCCCAGTGCTAGGATTATAGGTGTGAGCCACTGCGCCCAGCTGCATTCTTGCTTTAATTCAGTTTGTCCCTGCAATGCAACACACATGAAAACAAGTTCAAAGATTTTAGAAATGCATATGAAAGCACTCACTGTAGCTAAAAATCAATCTAGAGATGTGCACGTGTGTTTATTTTTATTTTTTTTTTTGTAGAGACAGAGTCTCACTTTATTGCCCTTGGAGTGCCATGGCGTCACACAGCTCACAGCAACCTCCAGCTCCTGGGCTTAGGCAATTCTCTTGCCTCAGCCTCCTGAGTAGCTAGGACTACAGGCGCCTGCCACAACGCCCGGCTATTTTTTTTTTTTTTTTTGCATTTTTGGCCGGGGCTGGGTTTGAACCTGCCACGTCTGGCACGTGGGGCTGGCACCCTACTCCTTTGAGCCACAGGCGCCGCCTATTTTTCTGTTTTGTAGTTCAGCCGAGGCCAGGTTTGAACCCGCCACCTTCGGTGTATGGGGCCGGCGCCCTACTCGATGAGCCACAGGTGCCGCCCACATGTGTTTATTTTTAAGGGACCTTGAACCTTATTTCTATAGCAGCACAGGATGACACAAAACTATTAGAAAGCTACTTGGCAAAATCTTTAAGAAATCTTTAGGCCGGGTGCAGTGGCTCATGCCTATAATCTTAGCACTGTGGGAGGCCAAGGTAGGTGGACTGCCTGAGCTCATGAGTTCAAGACCAGTCTGAGTTCAAGACGAGACTCCTGTCTCTAAAAATAGCTAAGCGTTGTGGCGGGGGCCTGTAGTTCCAGCTACTCGGGAGGCTGAGGCAAGAGAATTACTTACATCCAAGAGTTTGAAATTGCTGTGAGCTATGACACCACAGCACACTAATGAGGGCAACAAAGTGAGACTGTCTCAAAAGAAAAAAAAAATCTTTA
The DNA here is from genome assembly GCA_963574655.1 of Perodicticus potto. Lineage (NCBI taxonomy): Eukaryota > Metazoa > Chordata > Mammalia > Primates > Lorisidae > Perodicticus > Perodicticus potto. Next base: position 25,873 of record CAUYRH010057444.1, read on the forward strand.
AACATGGTAACATACTACATTGATTTTCTTCAAAAGAAAGAAAGGCGCCATCTAGGGCGGCGCCTGTGGCTCAGTGGACAGGGGGCTGGATGGCCCCATATACCGAGGGTGGTGGGTTCAAACCCAGCCCTGGCAAACTGCAACAAAAAAATAGCTGAGTGTTGTGGCAGGTGCCTGTAGTCCCAGCTACTTGGGAGGCGGAGGCAGGAGAATTGCTTGAGCCCAGGAGTTGGAGGTTACTGTGAGCTGTGATGCCATAGCACTCTACCCAGGGCAACAGCTTGAGGCTCTGTCTCAAAAAAGAAAAAGGAAACAATCTAAAAGGGAGAGAAAATGCTCAGAGACTTCCCAGTTACATTTGCCAAACTGAAATGCTAGAAACGATCTCTAAGGAAAAATACAGGGAGACAGCCAAGTCAAGGAAGGCCCTTCACTTCAACACAATGCATCCTCTCAATAGCTGACTGTGCAGCATCAGGAAGATACTGACCAATGCAGGAAAATGCCTACAGCACACTATGAAGGGAAAAGAAAATGTGAAAGTATATCTGCTAGCATTACAGGGATCTAGAAAAGGATGCCAAGGGGCAGATGGAAACGGGAAAAAGTGAAAACAGCTGGTAGCAACTATGGTTAACTGTTCACTCAACATCTTTTTCCTATTTATTGTTTTTATAATATCCGGGGAAAAGGGAAGCATGAGTGTGGCTATGAGACTCTAATCACTTATCTTTTTTTTTTGGCCGGGGTTGGGTTTGAACTCGCCACCTCCGGCATATGGGGCCAGTGCCCTACTCACTGAGTCACAACCAACACCTGCTGCCCTAAAGCTGACTTGACCTAATAATGTTCAATCAAGCACAAAGCAGCCTTTTTTTTTTTTTGAGACAAAGCCTCAAGCTGTTGCCCTGGGTAGAGTGCTGTCGTATCATAGCTCACAGCAACTTCCAACTCCTGGGCTTAAGTGATTCTCTTGTCTCAGCCTCCCAAGTAGCTGGGACTACAGGCACCCACCAAAACACCCAGTTATTTTTTTGGTTGGAGTTGTCATTGTTTGGCAGGCCTGGGCTGGATTCGAACCCGCCAGCTCTGGTGTTATGTGGCTGGCGCCTCAGCCACTTGAGCTACAGGCACCAAGCCCACAAAGCAGCTTTTAACTGAATACCCAGGTTAATTAGAGCCCTTGAAACGTGAAGAGACAACTCTGTACAAAGCAGACACAGTGAAATACTTAAACAGAGTAATGTATGTTTAATTTTATTAGAAGGTAGAGAAAGGCAGAATATCTATTAAATGATGTATAGTAATTCAGAATCTATCTCAGGGGAGTGACTTCAAGGTGGCCCCCTGAAGAGTAGATAACCAAGAAGGACAGGTGAGCAGGAAGAGCTGTCCAATTTGTCAAGAGTAGCCAGAAATCCTTATTAATTTTTTTTTTTTTTTGAGATGGAGCCTCACTTTGTTGGCCAGGCATGAGAACAATGGTGTGATCATAGATCACTGCAGCCTCAAACTCCTCAAGTGATCCTCTGCCTCAGCCTCCCGAGTAGCTGGGACTATTGGAGAGCACCACCAAGCTCAGTTAAATTTTCTAATTTTTGTAAAGATAGGATCTTGCTATGTTGCTCAGGCTAGTCTTAAAACTCTTAACCTCAAACAATCCACCTACTCGGCCTCCCATAGTGCTACGATTATAAGAGTGAGCTACCATGCCTGGCCCCCAGGCACCCAAATTATAAAATCTAATTTTTAAAATAGTGGCAACTAGGGCGGCGCCTGTGGCTCAGCGAGTAGGGCACTGGCCCCATATGGGGCAGGTGGCGGGTTCAAACCTGGCCTTGGCCGAACTGCAAAAAAATAGCTGGGCATTATGGTGGGTGTCTGTAGTCCCAGCTACTCGGGAGGCTGAGGCAAGAGAATCGCCTAAGCCCAGGAGTTGGAGGTTGCTGTGAGCTGTGTGATGCCACGGCACTCTACCGAGGGTGATAAAGTGAGAGACACTGTATCTATAAAAAAAAAAACAAAAAACAAATAACAAATAGTGGCAACTAATTAAGAGTTTTTAAAAAATATTATGAAGACAACCAAAAACAAATGGCTCAGCACAGTGGCTCATATCTATAATCCCAGTACTTTGGGAGGCCAACATGGGTGGATTGCTTGAGCTCAGGAAGTCTAGACCAGCCTGAGCAAGAACAAAACCCTGTCTCTACGAAACATGAAAAAAATGAGCTGGGCATTATGGCAGGTGCCTGTAGTCCCAGCTACTTGGAAGGCTGAGGCAAGAGGATTGCTTAAGCCCAAGAGTCTGAAGTTGCTGTGAGTTATGATGCCAGAGCACTCTATCTAGGGCAACCGAGTGAGACTCTGTCTCAAAAATAAATAAATAAATAAATAAATAAATAAATGTGTTGGCCGGACTTGGCTATCTGGCTGCCAAAGGAATACTATAAACACCCTAAATGAGGGGATGTAATGACTTTTGGGAGTCAAGTGGCCATTAAGAAGATTCCACCCAAGGATAGGCATGGTAGCTCATGCCTGTAATCCTAGCATTCTCAGAGGCCAAGGTGGGTGGACTGTCTGAGCTCATGGGTTTGAGACCAGCCTGAGCGAGAGTGAGACCCTGTCTCTAAAAAATAGCCAGGCACCTGTAGTCACAGCTACTCAGGAAGCTGAGGCAAGAGAATCACTGGAGACCAAGAGTTTGATGTTGCTGTGAGTTTTGACACCATGGCACTCTACCAAGGGTGACCAAGTGAGACTGTCTCAAAAAAAAAGAGATTCCACCCAAGGATCTTTGAGTGTGCGTAAGTGCAGTGCGGTGGGAAGAAGGGAGGGGAAGGATTCTCACCTTTTTCCATCCCATCTGAGAAAACAGCTAACACCTGCATGACATTATTGAATTGCATTCAGTCCCATTACCTCATTCTTGCCTCATGACAACCCTGAGGTAGCATTTTGTTCACTTTTGCACAGGGCCACTTGAGATTCTGTGGAATGCAGTGCTTGCATAATGAGAATGATCAACTCTCCACTTCATCTTACTCAGGCCAGCAGCTCAGACACAGACAAATACAGACACACAGCCTCATACCCCTTGTGACAAAGAAGCTTTCCAGGCACTTCCTCAAGCTGTTTTGATAGTAGAAGCTCCTCGTGATTATAGAGCTAGGTGTGACTCTCACTTTGGCCACTGTGTCAGAGATGCTACCACCTCACTGCTATATAATGGTTTTAGATAAACTAACAAGCCTAAATCAACAGTGAGGCGCTTTAAAAGCCCAGGTGTTACCTTTGTGCTAATTTGGAACTCTTCCTGCTAAAATCTACCTCTGACCCACCTGAGCAGAAGTAGCTATGTTACCTGGCCACAAAGCTCGCAGTCTTGTCAACAATATTTCTGACTTCTGGAGGAGGGTAAATAATCCCCACCACTGGCTTAGAAGGCGTAGAATCCTCTTTTGAAGATGCTTCTTCCTCTGTGGGCTATGGAAACAAGAAAAGGAAATACTGTTAAACCCCTTTAGGATACTGTTGAGAACACAGACTTTCACCCAGACTTCCCTCAGGTAGCATCCTCTGCTTTAGAAAAGCAGTTCTCTTAACTGCATAGCACTTGTACAGGCCACTCCTGGGAAACCAGGTAAAAGAGCAGACTTCCTGGCTCCCCACTATCTGGACTATCTCAGAAGGACCAGGAATCTGCATTTTTAACAAATGCTCAGAAGATACAAATGCAGAGGCTCTGACTATATTCAGAGAAACCAGGTTCTAGAATCCAGAAAGCCGTATCTATAACCCTGCGCCCAGCTCTGTGCCTGGCATGGAATATTCAGAAACAAGAAATTCTGTGCTGGCAGTTTTTCCTGCCTTGAATGCCCTTTTCCCTTCTCTTCCACACACTTCACCACCATTCAATGCTCAAATGTTTTGTCAAACTCCACTGGAATAGTCAATATGTAAATTGTTCTGTAAGTTCCCATATTCTTTCTCCAGCAGCTTCTTCCCCTTAGTGAACAAAGGGTCATGTCTCACATCTTAGAAAAATAGTTTCTTCCCTGCCTACAAGTTCCTTTTTGCTGGTGCCATCTCCCTTCCCTTCCTCTAAGTACTTAAAACATCCTGAATTCTTTTCAGTCTTGGCCTTCCCACTTCCTCACCTCTCATTCATTTCAAGTGTCCTTACCAAAATAAAAAACTGCCTACAGCCAACTACAGCCATTATCTGGGCTTGACTACTGACCCCTGCTTCACAGAACTCTCCACTCAACTCCCAGGCCCCATTCTCACCTGTCTTTCATTCTTGCTCACTATTCCAAGTCTCCTTCCTGGCTTCTGTTTTACCTACCGTCCTATAATGCTAGAGACCCCCATAATTCTGTTCTTGTTTCTCTTCACAATAGTCACACCTCCACCAGGCACGCACAACCATGTCCTCCACTTCCCTCCCATCTTTAGGCTGAAAAATCCTACCCAAATCCATGTCACAGATTATTCTTGTGCCTTTAGATCCAGCTGACCCCTAGACACTTTCATCCCTAATCTTTTTCCTCATGAGCGCCTATTTGGTTATCCAGGTCAGAAACTTGGTCCTTCTTTCCCTTCCTTAGCCTACATACTCAGTAATAATAGATGTTACCATTTATGAAGCAGAGCAAGTCCCAGATACTTTCTTCTCTCTTTTTTTTTTTTTTTGAGACTGAGTTTTATTTTGTTGCCCTCGGTAGAGTGCTGTGGTGTCATAGCTCACAGCAACCTCAAACTCTTGTGCTCAGGTGATTCTCTTGCCTCAGCCTTCGAGGAGTAGCTGGGACTACAGGCACCCACCACAACGCCCAGTTATTTTTAGAGACAGGATCTCGCTCTTGCTCAGGCTGGTCTCGAACTCATGAGCTCAGGGGCTCTACCTGCCTCGGCCTCCCAGAGTGCTAGAATTACAGGTGTGAGTCACCGTGCCTGGCCCCAGATACTTTCTAAGCACTTTAAATATTTTAACTCTTATAATATTGAGAGTATAACATATTAACTCTTAAATATACTCTTACTCAGCACTTTAAATATATTAACCCTTAGGAGAGCCCTATGAGGTTAAGTACTCTTATTATCCCCACATTACAGATCCATATAATAGATGAGGAATGGCAAGCTTAATATCCAATGGCAGGGCTCAGCACCCATAGCTGAGTGGTTAGGGCACTGGCCACATGTACCAGGGCTGGCGGGTTTGAACCAGCCAGGGCCTGCTAAACAACAACTACAACAACAATAATAAAAAAAAAAAATTCAGTAACATGATTGAGAGGTTTTTAAGGGCTGGCAGGCACTTTATAATTTATGGCAATCCAGACAATAAACATCTCCTGAGAACATTTAGGTATGTCAGTGAGTTTCCTAGGCTGAGTTTCCTAGGTAAAGGTTGTGTCTCATTCAATCTGATAACGTTGGAAACTAGCATGATGTCTGACTCAAGGAAAGCACTGAATAGATGCTGAAAATAACATCCAAAAACGTACGGGGAAGAAGGAAAACTAGGGTCTACTTTGGTGAACCCCACTGTGGGGAAGGAGCAACTGCCAAAGACCATCCATCAATGGCCAAGTTCAATCGGTGCTCCTCACATTTCGGCAACATTGCTTGGTGATCTTACTAAAACACAGCCAATTTTTTTTCTATTTTTTAGCCGAGACAGGGTCTCGCTCAGCTCAAGCTTGTCTCCAACTCCTGAGCTCAAGCGATCCTCCCGCCTCAGCCTCCCAGAGTTACTAAGATTACAGGCGTAAACCACTGCACCCGACAGAGACTTTGTATTTCTAATAGGTTCCCAGGTCGGACCACTTTTTTAAATTGAGATAGTCTCACTAGTTGCCCTCGGTAGAGTGCGTGGCGTCACAGCTCACAGCAACCCCAAACTCTTGGGCTTAAGTGATTCTCTTGCCTCAGCCTCCCAACTAGCTGGGATTATAGGTGCTCGCCACAACGCCCGGCAATTTTTTTTTTTTTTTTCATTGTTTGGTAGGCCTAGGCCGGCTTCGAACCATCCAGCCCAGGTGTACGTGGCCGGCGCCCTAACCACCGAGCTACCGACGCCGAGCCGTCCGCGGACCATTTTGAGAACCACTGTTCTGGCGTGACCGTTCTGCTACCAGAAGACGGCGCAGCGCAGGAAGCGCGCAGCCTCCCGGGACTTGCAGTCTCTCTCAGGCCCTTGCAGAGCGGCCGCTTCTTGTAGCGCGAGGGAAGAGCGCCCAGGCCTAGGCTGGAGCTGCTGGTTGGGCTGCAGGATGACCTGCAGCGGGCAAGGTACCTGTTTGGGCTCGGCGGCCACCGGCGGCGGCGGAGGCACCGCCTGCACGGGTCCGGCCGGCATGACGGCGACGCTCAGGGCTGCCAGTCCGCCTCGGTGTAGGTGAGAGGTGCCGCGTCAAGACAGCCTCCCTCCCTGACGGTGCGACGAGCTCCCAAGATGGCGGCGGCCGCGCGAGTCGTAGCGGACGAGGTGAAACGGACGCACTTCCGGGCCCGCCCCTCGCCGTGGCAGGCCCCGCCCCCCTTCGCGGGGACGTCAGCCCGCGACGCAGTTGCCATGGCAGCGGCCGCGGCTCCTGGATTTGGGTTTTGCTTGGTCTCCGAAGCCGGAAGCGCGACGGGGGCAGTTCCATTCCCAAGCTGAAGCTGCGCTGGAGACGGGTGAGATGTTCTACGGCACCTCACCTTGTGGTCCTGGCCCCTCCTTTACTTCACAGCCCAGTTCTTCTCCCTGTCCGACCCCGCGGTGCAGAAGTCCCGCTCCTCTGCCATCACGCCTGAAGCTTCAAAACCCTAAGTCCCTACTCCCTTACCGCTCCCTCTCCAATTCCAGGCCCGCCTCCTCCAAGGACCCCTTTCAAATCATCGCCCTTCATTCCTACTAATTCCTTTTCTTTGGGGCCTGCCCGTTCTAGGTTCTACCCACAGCCTTCCGTGGCCCCACCCTCCAGTCCCACGGGACCCTCTCACATCAGGACTGCTTCGTTTGTGTGTGTGTGTGTTTAAGACAGGCTCTTACTTTTGCCTAGGCTAGAGTGCCATGGCGTCAGGCTAGCTCACAGCAACCTCACACTCCTGGGATCAAGCGATCCTCCTGTCTCAACCTTCCAGAGTGCCAGGATTGTAACGGTGCTGCTTTTTTTTTTTTTTCTGAGACACAGCCTCAAGCTGTCGCCTTGGGTAGAGTGCTGTGGCATAACAGCTCACAGCAACCTCCAACTCCTGGGCTCAAGTGATTCTTCTGCCTCCGCCTCCTACGTAGCTGGGACTATAGGCACCTGCCACAAGGCCTAGCTGTGTTTTGGTTGCAGCCGTCATTGTCGTTTGGCGGGCTCCAGGCTGGATTCGAACCCTCCAGCTCAGGTTTATGTGGCTGGCACCTTAGCCGCTTGAGTCACAGGCGCCAAGCCTGTAACAGTGCTTCTTAAGGCTCCCTCCCTCACTCCCACAAGTGCGGACTTGCAAACTACTGCCCTGGCTTCCTAGAGGCAAACCTCAAATCTTGCAGACTCCTGAGATCTCCTTCTCCTACCTCCCTCCCCCACCTCCCACGTAGCAGTTTTATGCCATTGTTATCAATGTAGAATAATAATGAAAGCTAGGTTGCATTGAGCATTTACCATGAGCCAGACCCTGTGTCAAACACTTAACGTGTTACGTTACTTACTCCTTATAGCAATCTACAGAAAGGACAGGGAAGTTTGGAGATGATGGAATAGTATCCAAACTCAGGCCAGTCTTCTCTACTAGTGTGTCAACAGAAAAAAAGCCATTAAAAAGCCAAGTTAAATAATTTAAAAGCAGTTTATTTTGAGCCAAATTTGAGGGTTACAACCTGGAGCCACATCCAAGAAGCCTTGAGCAACTTGGTGCCTGTAGCTCAGCGGCTAGGGGGTCAGCCACATACGCCAGAGGTGGTGGGTTCAAATCCAGCCTGGGCCTGCCAAACAAAGAGAACTAGAACCAAAACATAGCCAGGCGTTGATGGCAGGCACCTGTAGTCCCAGCTACTTGGGCGACTGAGGCAAGAGAGCAAGTAGACTTGGGTGGTGGGGTTACAGTTTTGTTTTATACATTTCAGGGAGACAGGAATTACAGGGAAAGTCATAAATCAATACATGGAAGATGTACATTGGTTTGGCTAGGAAAGGTGGGACATCTTAAAGCAGGGGTTTACAGGTTTAAAGATTTTTTAGTTGACAGTTGGCTGAAAGAGTTAGACGCTGTATAATAGACCAAGACTCAGCAGGAAAAATATGCTAAGATGTGGGTCTGTTAATCAAACTGCAGGACAGAGACCTAGACTCAAGTGGTTTGTTGTGTATATCGAGGACTAGCAAATACATCTTGCAGAGCCTGACGCTTGTTAATAAGTTACAAAAGACATCTATAAGAAGGTAGGAGGACAATGAGGCATGTCTGATGTCCTTTCTCATGGCTAGCAACTTAGTTTTAGGGAATCTTCTTGGCCAAGAGGGGGTCCAGTCATTCAGCCACTGGGGGAAAACCTTAAGATTTTATTTTAGTTCATACCTTTGTTCTCATTTGGTCCCTTCAGTGTCTCCAGGGATCCAGATAATTAACAGTCTCAAGTTAGAGACAACTGTCATATGGTTGGTTCTAGAGTTTCCAGTGTGTTTTTATGATGGTGACTTTTTTTTCTTTTTTTGGAGGCAGAGTCTCACATTGTTGCCCTCAGTAGAGTGCTGTGGTATAACAGCTCACAGCAACCTCCAGCTCTTGGGCTTAGGTGATTCTCTTGCCTCAGCCTCCCAAGTAGCTGGGACTACAGGTGCCCAACACAACACCCAGCTATTTTTTGTTGCAGTTTGGCCGGGGCTGGGTTTGAACCCTCCACCCTCGGAATATAGGGCCGGCGCCCTACTCACTGAGCCACAGGCACTGCCCTATGATGGTGACTTTTAACCTCAGTGGTTGGGAGGTAAGAATAATATTTACCAGTGCATTAGAGTACTAGTTCTCACAGAGGCTTGAGTGTTGAATGGGAGCAAAAGAAAGGCTTCTGTACTTTCCTAGGAGTTACAAAACCACCTTGAGTCCCAGGGAACTTAGGAGAGGCACAGTTAGCTGCTGCTCCTCCCTGCTGACAGTGTGGCTTAGGTACAGCACAGGGCTGAAAGCTCAACTCAAGACCCAGGAATTACAGAGGAAGCACGTAGAATGCTTCTTCACTTGACACACACTTAAGCGCTTCTCAAACCATGCCTATATCCGCATAACCTCAATTTTAAAAAGAAAGGACATATAGTAACTTTGGATAGTTTTAATACTCTGGCATTTGCTGCTGTTTATCTGAACCAGAATCTAATGTGAACTGATATAAGATTGTCCCGATTAACAGCTATAGTTGTTTGAAAGTGGACAGATCAGTGTTCCTTGGTGCCTTCACAAGCAATCTTATGGGTTCTAGGTGCTTTGCCACCTGAATATACTTCCTCCCATGTTGGGGCTTCTTGTTTGCCTTATTTATTTACTGCACACTCATTTCAAGAAGGAACCCGGAATGTTTCCGTCTGTTGTTTTCCTTTGTTTCCACCTTCCTCTTTGGGGACGTAAAATCTCTTAGGCAGCAGTATCTCATGAGAGGCACTTGCTAAGGCAACAAGTATGTGGGATGTGGGCATGTGTGTGTGTTTGTGAGTATGAATGTTGGGGGTGGATTCACTAATGTGGGTCTTTCCACCATGTGAGTACAGCTGACACACCCAAGCTTACCTCTTGCAGAGACTGTCAGACATAGTTGGTGGTTCCTGGAAGACAGGCCTCTATGTGCCTTGCTTTGTCCTTAGTCTTGGCACAGTGTCTGGCATGTAGTTGATAAATAGCCACCATTTTCTGGGGGACACACAGTATCTGATGTTCTCCACCTGCGCTATTCAATAGAGTAGCCACCAGGCCATGTGGCTTTTGAGCATTTGAAATGGTGTCTGGTCCAAACAGAGATGTACTATGTCAAATAGACATTGGACTTTGAGACATAATACCAAAAATAAGAATGTAAAAAAGATCTCCTTAATAATTTTATCTGGATTTCATGTTGAAATGATAATATTTGGGGTATATTGGATTAAATAAAATGTTATTAAAATTAATTTGCCTATTAAAAAAATTCTTTTTAATATATGGGGAGAAAAAGTAATATTTCTTCCTCACTCACTACAAGGTTCATGGTTGAGATGCCTATAACAAGATAGATTTTTTTTTTTTTTTTAGACAGAGCCTCAAGCTGTCACCCTGGATAGATTGCCATGGCATCACATCTCACAGCAACCTCCAATTCCTGGGCTCAAGCAAGTCTCCTGCCTCGGCCTCCTGAGTAGCTGGGACTACAGGCGCCCGCCACAATGTCCGGCCATTTTTTGGTTGCAGCCGTCATTGTTGTTTGGCGAGCCCAGGCTGGATTCGAACCCGCCAGCTCAGGTGTACGTGGCTAGCACCTTAGCCTGTTGAGCCACAGGCGCCAAGCCAACAAGATAAATTTACAAGAGAAAAGCATAGAAATTTATTTAATAAAAGTGTTCCCTAACATGGGTACCTTAAGAAATGAAGACCCAAAGAAATAGAACTGTGTATTTTTTTTTTTTGAGACAGAATTGTCTCAAAACAGAGTTGTCTCTATGTTGTCCTCGGTAGAGCGCCATGGCATCATAGCTCACAGCAACCTCAAACTCTTAGGTTTAAGTGATTCTCTTGCCTCAGCCTCTCAAATAGTAGATCTGTGTATTTTTATAGACAATTGTGCAGAAGTATGATTGGAAGACAAAGGAGAGGGTATGATCTTAGTAATAAGCTGGGGGAGAATTTAGCAAGGCCTATTTGTTCAGATATTTCTTGGTGTCCCTTTTTGACATTCCTTTCCAGGTATGAGGCAGAGTGTGACCCTCCCAGTGGCCTGTTTTAGAGAAATGGATGAGGGAAGGTGATTATGGTCTTCCTGCTTCTGCAGTTTTCTTAGTTTCCAAGGTGCTATATTTTGGGGTAGTATTTCCTGTACCTCATCAGTGGCTAATAGAAAATCTAAAATCCCGTATATGGCTCACCTTATTTCTTTTGGACTCTGCTACTCTAAAAACAGCACAGCCTGAGGAGGACACAGCAGAGATGTCAGACTGAGAATCCCAGCTCCCTGAATGACCTTGGGCTGGCTTCCTAACTTTATATAGTTTCCTCTTCTGTATAAAGGAGAAAGTTTGAAGAAATGGCACATGATAAGTTCTTTAATCAGAGCTAGCACTATTTTTTTAAAAATATTTTTCAATGTACCTCTCTTTTCTCTTCCTTCCCCGTGTGTCTCTCTTTTCTCTTCTTTCCCCCACGTGTCTCGTGTCTCTCTCTCTCTCTCCCCCCTCCCTTCTCTCCTTTCTCTCTTTCTCCTCTCTTCCCCCGTTTCTCTCTCTCTCTCCTTCCCCTTAATGCTGCTCTGCAGCTTCCCCACTAATAAAGACCTTTCTTACAAAAAAAAAAATTTATTTTTCGATGTATATAGCTAAGAAGTAGAAAAAAAGAAAAACATTTTTAGAGATAGGATCTTGCTCTATCACCTAGGCTGTACTGTAGTAGCATGATCATAGATCACCTCTGTCTTGAACTCCTGGGCTCAAGTAGTCCTGTCACCTTAGCTGCTTGAGTAGCTGGACTACAGGCACGGGCCACCACACCCAGCTAATTTTTCTTATTTTTTGTAGAAATGGGGTTTCAATCCTTGTTAGTATAGTCATGAGAAGAAAGAGAGAGAGAGAGATAGACAGGTGGGGTCTAACTGTGTTGCCGAGGCTGGTCTTGATCTTCTGGCCTCAACCAGTCCTCTTGCCTCAGCCTCCCAAAGTGCTGGGATTACAGGCATGAGCCACTGCGCCCTGCCAGAGCTAGCACTATTGAAGCATGCCCTCTACTCAGGCTCAAGGCAGGCATCCCACTTGCTGTCTCCCTCGCCCCATTCCTTCAGCCTGGAACACCTTCCTTTCTTCCTGGACAGCCTTCACTCTGCCCCATAGGCAGCCCTTCCTAACTCATTCACTCTCTCCTTTATCTATTCTCAAGGCCTGCACTGGAGACAAGAAGCCAAGCACCTGAATAAGCCTCTGATTCAGAGCTCCGGAGCCCACAGGCTGGTCTGAGAGCCAGATACCCTCAGTCACTCCTGGTCCATGGGCAGCACCTGCATGGAGGTGAGGGCAAGGCCCAGTCCTCTGGGAGGCTGAACAATCCAGGTCAGCCCTCAGCAGTCACCCCTGGGTGCCTCTGATCTTTCCAGCGCCTGTGACCCAGTTGACCAAGAGGCAATACCACACACTCATAGGAAGACAGGCTGTCATTTCTTCATAATGACTCAAATAATGACTCCTTTCCAGTGACAGTGTGCTGGGAAGGAAAAGAACATGATGCTCTGACAATGTGTAATGGGGGACCTCATCCAGCCTGCGGACCCACGGAGCTTTCCTGAGGAAGGAACCTTTGGGTAAAGACCCGAGAGGGGTATGTTATCTAGATGAAGTGTGGGGAAGGTGAGACACTGAAGTGGTGGGGTCAGGCCACAGAGGGCCATATCCCCAGGAATTTCCCCAGTCTTTAGTGCTGCATAAAGACATTAAAGGCTCTGAGTGGGAGGGTGAGCTGCCTTTATAAACAATTAGTCTGATTGCCATGGTCAGGATGGAAGAGGTGTTGCTGGGCCCAAGGGAAGTGGGTGACCTCTCAGGCTGTGGCAGTGGTTTTGGGAAATGGTGGGGCAGGAGCAGTTACAATGGAGAGATGTGCTTGCTTCCAAATGTGGTCTGGATGTAGGATTGGCAGCACTTAGTGCTGGGATGTGGGGGTAGAGGAAAGGGGATTTGAGGACGAACCTGGGCTTGGGCCAAGCCATGGTATACTCAGTAGTTGCCACTTTTCTGAGAGGAGGGAGTTTGGGGGAGGATAGGTTTTAGAAGAGTTTCCCCACCAGGCCTGGACTTGCTGAGGCAAAAGGAACTGTGGCCTAAATACTACCCAAGTAGCCCCTGCATTTCAGGGAGAGGTTATGGTGCAAGGAGATGCTTTCTGATACTGAGAAATCCACAAAGGACAAAGGACCTCTGCTGGCAAGTAGGGAGGAGCCAGAGCTCAGCATCTACATAGGTGCCCAACTCCCAGCAGAGTGCTGGCTCTGAAACCAGCGGCCAACTTGCACCCTGGCCTTGCCAGAGCATCACAGACTATAGGAGGACCAGGTCAGCAGTGTCTCGCCTCTCCCCTCCACCTTTTTTTTTTTCTTTCTTCTTTTTAGAGACAGTCTCTATTGCCACAGACTAGGGTGCCATAGCATCAGCCTAGCTTACAGCAACTTCAAACTCCTGGCCCAACCTCCTGAGTAGCTGGGATTACAGGAACCCACCACAATGCCCAGCTGATTTTTTTCTATTTATAATAGGGATGGGGTCTCACTCTTGCTTAGGCTGGTCTTGAACTTCTGAGCTCAAGTGATCATCCTGCCTTGGCCTCCCAGAATGCTAGGATTACAGGTGTGAGCCACCGTGCCTAGCCACCTCTCTAGCTTCTGAGTCAAGGGGCCATGGGTAGATCATCCAGTCACTATCCACAGGGTCCAGAGATGGAAGAAAAGCATTCTCTTTGTGCTGCTGGGGAACTGGGGAAGTAGAGGAGCTGAGCATGTGCTGAAGACAAAGATGGTCTTTGCTGTTGTTACTGCTAAGAATATCATTCATGATAGTGTTGCTTGTGAATTGTGAATTTTTTTTTTTTTTGCCTGTTTTTGGCCGGAGCTGGGTTTGAACCCGCCACCTCCAGCATATGGGGCCGGCGCCCTACTCCTTTGAGCCACGGGCGCCACCCTGCTTGTGAGCTTTTACTAGGACCTCGGACCAAGTACTTTACTCATGACCCCTTTAAAGTCTTTCAACAACCCAGACTACTTGGGGACAATGTCCCCATTTTACAGTTGAAGAAGCTGGGGCTCAGAGGGCCCCTTGCTTGAGGCTACACTGTAAAGAAGGAGCAGGGCTGGGACTCCCTGTATGAAGATATGATGGGCTCCCTGTCACCAGAGTGATTAGGATACGTCACCAGAGTGAGTAAGACACTTATCTTCTGGTTTTCTTCTTTTCCTGTTTAGGACTTGTTTTCCCCTAAACATTAGTGCATTTTAAATTTTCTTTGTGATTCTTTTTATCTTCTCCATTCAATCACTCAGTCATTCATTTACCAGTGAGCATCTACAATGGGCCAGTCCCCAGGCTGGCCGCACTGGAGACACCACAGTGACTGAGGTGGGCTGGAGAGGAGGCTGTTGGGCAGAGAGCAATCAGAGCTGAGATGGGGGAAGCCCAGAGGGCTTATCTAACCTAGCCCAGAGGGTGCTCAAGAGAAGCAGTTAGCCAGGTGGTGGGAATTGGAGGCGGACAAAGGGACAGAGGGAAAAGGATTCAGAAATGAGCACCTGGTACATGAACTGGTGCTCATAGCTGCTGATAGTAAGAGTTGGGAGAATGGAAGAGGCTTTAAGGGGGGGTTGTGGTATAGGTGGCCTTTTTTTTTCCCCCCAGGAGTCCTGAGGCATTGTTGGTCAGTATGAAGTTATCACATAGAGTTTGGCCCTGATCTCTGGAGCTGAAGTTGATCAGATTGGAACAGGCAGGCTGTGGCCCAGGAAACCTACTACAATGGTTACAATAGTCTAAGCAGGAGATGACTAGCATGGACCTAGTGTGGCCCAACACTTCCCTCCACACTGTAGCTAGAACTCTTTTTCAGTTGTCTATGCCCCTATTTGGGGGTTCACCCTGGGAGGGGATGGTGGTGGGTACATTCTTATTCACAGCCCTGGGAAGGGAGCGTGGTGGGCACATTTTTATTCACAGCTATATCCTCTTGGTGCTTAGTAGGGGGCCTTGCACACACAGGCTCTTAGGAGGGACTTGTGGAAGGATGGACTCAGCAGTGGGGGCCTGGGCAAGAGTGAGTAAGAGGGAGGCTGGTGAGGCTGCCCAGAACCAGGTCCTGAAGCCTCATCTGGGACTGGGGAGCAGACTTTCCCCCAGGTTATGGGGAATACTTTTATCCTAGGAGCCACCAGGCAAATTAGGGCTTTAGGGAGTTCCTACAGCAACAGTTGCATGGCTCTGCTAGCAGGACTCCTCTCTGCCTGCCCCAGGAGCTGTGAGGATGGCACACCTGCTGGGCAGCCAGGCCTGCATGGAAAGCCTGCGCAAGGACCTCACTGACCTGCAGGGCGCCATCGTAGATGTGTTCTCTCGTGCTGGGCCCGTGCGCGTCCCCTCTTGGAAGTTCCCTGACCGTGTGGCCTGTGACCTTGACATGGTAGCCTTGCTAGAGCACTATGACCATGTGCCAGGTGACCCTGAGTTCACGCAGCTGTCCCATGTTGTACTGCTGGAGCTGGTCATTGACAGGTGAGGGCCTTGACGAAACCTGGTTGTCTTGGGATGCTGGCACCCTACCCCTTCTTAAACCAGTAGCAGCTTCAGAAGCCCCCTATAGTGATGGTGATGACATTGGTCACAAAATTCACCATTGGCTGCTGAGTACCTATCAGGGACCAGATCCGCTCAGGACCTCAAAACAATTTAACTTTTTGTTATGTCATGTGCTAGGCTATGCTGTTCTGTCTATCTCAGGGAGTTAGACACCACGGGTCTGACTGCCACCTCCCCGCCACTTCCTCAGGGTTTCTGTGTCAGAGACATTGCAGCTGCTACTCAGAGTTTCCATTCCAGGCTCTTTTCCCCAGTGTTCTGTGGGCTGTGCTGTTCTCTCTGCCTATCACAAGGCCAGGCATGGGATATGTTTTTCCCAAGTCATGGCACTACTGGTAAGAGGCTAGTGGATTCTCCTGCAGCCCTGCCATTTCCATAGGATCATTGAAGTTAATGTGGGTGTCAGCCTCTACTCCCTTGGGACTGCAACCCAGATTTCCTGTGCTCAGAAATCTCACATGCTTGTAAAATCATTGGGGCCAGGCAGCCAGAAGAAGTGTGAGAGGGACCCTAGCAGTTGCAGAATAACATTCCTGGGAATAGAGGAGCCAGGGTTACCACCCTGACGCCTGGAAGAGCCTTTGGTATAAAAGCACCATTTGTAACTTGTGAGGGCCAAAAGTGTGTGAGCACAGAACACACCTTCCTCCCTCTGTGGCTTTGCACATGCATTATGCTTCTCTCTGCTAAGAAGGCCCTGTCTCCTATTCCTGGTCTGACCAAGACCCAACTCACCCACCCTCTTCTCTGTGCACCTGTTGCTGACATGTTCCCGCCCTGCCTGATTCATCGGGAACCCTGGAGGTCAGAGCCACGGCCTCTGGCCCACAGCGTAGCCTTTAGAGGAACTCAGTTCATGGCAGGGATGGGATTAAGGCTATAGGCAGCACAACAATATCCCACCACAAGGGTGAAGCTGTCTAGGCAGACAGATGGCTCTGCTGAGGCCATGCTCCATGCTATTTCCGGATGCTTTCCCATTCCCTCCTGCCAGTTGTCCCCATTCACAGAGGAGAATACCTTGGTTAGAGAGGGGCAAGGCCTGGAGTTAGCCTGGTTAGCATGTCTTCCCCCAGGCCCTCTCTGCCCAAGACCCTACTTGTGTTATCTTTCTAACACTCTTTTTTTTTTTTTTTAAATTAGCACCTGACTCTTAATTTTGAACTTGGAAGTTAGGACAGATACTTAGGTGTCTTCAACTTACATCTCCATTGTCACAGAAGCAGCTCACCTTGTAGGAGAAGCCCTGGACTAGGATCAGGAGACTGCACCTCACCCCTGCTCTGCCCTGCCCTGCCCTACTCACCCTGTGGCTGTGGGCAGGTTCCTCCTGTCTCAAGGTCTCTGCTCTGTCATCTGGAAAGGCTCTGGGCCACTTGATCTAAGACAGCTCTTCATGCAGAATTTTCCAAGGACTCAGGATACACCTGAGGCAAGGCTAGGCCTGGCCTACCAGAGCTCCCCAGTGGGGAAGCAACCAGGCAGAAGTGCTGCCAGCCAAGAGGTCAAGAAGAGACCCCAAGCTGAAACTGGAGCCAGGGGGGCTTCCTGGAGAAAGTGACCCCTGGGTTGGGTTTGAAGCTAGCCCAACATCTTATGCTAAGATTCTTTAAGGGCCTGATAATGGGCCCCTTCCCAGAGCTGTGGTGTGAGGGCACATTGGTACCAGCCAAGGTCCCAGCATCCCTGGCATCTCTGTCTATAGGCTCCTGCTGTTGCTTCAGAGCTGTGCAAGCTACTTGGAGAACCTTGGCTCAGAGCAGATGATGCCTTCCGCCCGGGCTGTGGGGCCCTGCATGTCTGTGGGGCTCACAGTACGACGTTTCTGGAACAGCCTGCTAAGGCTGGGCATGCTCTACCAACAAGCAGCCCCCCAGGTGAGTTTTTTCCCACCCTTTTTCTCCCAGCTGTGACTCTCATATGTTGTCCAGCTCCAGCTTCCTGGGTTCCACTGTGTTGCTGTGTCCTCCATTATCTCCCCACTGCCCTCCCAGTCAGGCCCATACCGGCAGTTAAGATTTAGGTCTTGGGGGCCATGTCTGGGCTCCCTGACTCTACCATTTATGCTGTGGGACTTTGGGGAAATGCCATCTGCTCAGTTTGTTCATCTGTATGATGGGGGTTCTCCCACAGTCCTAACAACCACCAGTGGGGAATGACCACAGTCATCATGATGGGAAGGAAACTAAAACTGAGAGTGGTTATTGTGATGGGAGAGCAGGCAAGTTCACTAAGCAAGAGCCTAGTAACTGGCAGTTGTTACCGTCACTGTTAACCCTCCCAATATCATGCATCAGTCACATCAAGTCAGGGCAGCAGAGCAGAGGCCTGGCCTGGTAAGTTAAGTCAGTGGAAAAGAGGGAGATGATTCTGTCCTATTCATGATGATGTCAGACAACACCTGAAGGTGTGCATTTCAGACAAGGTGGTCAGTGAACACTCCCCCAGAGGACTAGTCACCTCCCAGGGCCATGTCCCTCATCTGCTTTCCTTTTTGTTTCTCAACCACAGAAACAGACAAAGCAAGGGGAAGCCCCCACTTCCAAGTCCACAGCCAAGGGCGAGCCAGCCAAGAGCCTTGAACGTATGACTGCCAAGTTCTTCAAGCCCCCCTCCCCAGTGTTAGGATTGCCTCAGACCTGCCAAGAGTTGGAGAGCCTCCCTGTCAGAGTTTCCCTGCAGTGTCCAACCATGACCTCCAAGAATACCAAGAGCGTCCACTCGCAGACCATTGAGACAGCCCTGGTGCCCTGTGATGCATGCATCAGTGTCCAGGGCAGCCTGCAGGAGGTGGGCAAGGTGGTCATCAGCCTGTGTCAGAGCCAGAATTTACCCTCATCTTTAGCCCAATTCCTGCAGCTGGTGCAGGACAGCATGGGACTCAGGCCACTGCCAGCTGCCACTGTGAGCCATTGGGCAGCAGAGCAGAGCAAGGACCTGATGCGTCTCAGTAAGCATATGGGGACCCTCTCTCAGCTTGTCAGCCCCCTCAGGGCCCAGTTGGAGGAGGCTGAGGGGCAGAAGGATGGACTGAGAAAGCAGGTGGACAAGCTGGAGCAGGCGCTACAGCAGGAGGAGGGGGCACGGCAGCAGCAGGCAGAGGATGCTGAGCAGCGCCTGGCTGAATGGGAGCATGACAAGCAGCACCTGCTTACAGGTCTGTGCCCCAGGGTCTGGACACCTAGTGCCCAGGGCTCTGCCACAGCCTTAGCGGGGGCATTCCTGTGACAGGACAGATTTCTGTGTGTAAGAAATCCAGGTTGGGGAATGGGCAAGAAGCAGGAAAGGGAAGGCAGCGAAGAACAGTATGTGGCGACTGGTGACACCCCGAGCAGCTGAGCCCTGTCCCACTGGGGAATGCCAGGAGATGCCTCTGACTTGTCCTGTCAGGAGGGAAGAGAGCTGGGACATTCATCCTCTCACTGTGTTGGTCATTGAGTTACTTTCAGGGAATTCCTCTGGCCCCTTCAGCCGAGCAGAGCAGCCTCTTTGGTTTTGGTAAACTGAGGGATTTGTGCATATCATTGCCCTTTCTGACCCTCACTGTTGCCTCCATGGTAGGCATCAAGGCCTAGGAAGTACAGCCAGCCAGTGGGAAGCAGTGTCCAGACCCCTGGTACTCCATAGAGCGCTGTAACCTGGGTGGCCTCTCTGCATTGTGACACTGCCTCCATGCTGCAGGGCATGCTGGGTGTGAAGGCCATTGGCCAGGCCCAAGGGGCCCTCTGAAAGGCCTCTCTTTTGGCTTCTATAGAAATAAGTGACCTAAAGATGAAGGTGGCCGACCTGGACAGGGAACTGAAGCAGCAGCAGGAGTCCATGCAGGCTATGGGTAAGAAGCCCCATCTCAAGCTATGTCATGGCTAGATGAGCATTCTCCATCTCTGTACCCTGAGCTTCCAGGACAAAGATAAAGGAAATCACAGGAGGGTGGGCCTGACCGACCACACTGTTGGGCAGTAGCCAAGCTGGGTTGCTATTCCCGCCTAGACAGCACCTCTGTTTAACAAACCCACTTCAGCTGTGAGGGCTCCAGAGCCCCATTTTGTGGCTGAGAATATTGAGGCCCAGAGATGTGATGTGACCCCTTCTCCAAGTGCCAGTTGGGTCAGAAGTAATGCAGGGGCTTTCAGCTGGGGCTCTCCTGCCCTGCCCCTCCTGCACTTGCTCACTCCTGCAGAGGCAAAGGCCCAGCAGCTTCAGGAGGAAAGCGAGCGCAGGGTGGTAGCTGAAAGGCAAGTACAGCAGCTGGAGGAGCAGGTGCAGCTGCTGGCGGGACGGCTAGAAGGGGCCAGCCAGCAGATCTGCTGGGCCAGCACAGAGTTGGACAAGGAGAAGGCCCGCGTTGATAGCATGGTCCGCCACCAGGAGGTAAGGCCAGAGGCCTCACCAGGCCTTGGGTGCCTGCAACATGGGCTGCATGGAGAGGGCCCCACTGGCAGGGGTGGGGGGCTTATCTACGTATCTATGGATGGAGAGTGTGCCCTGAGCCAGGCACTGGGGGGACAGTGAGGCCTCACTCTGGAGGGTTCCCCATCAGGCAAGGACAAACCGATGTGCAACATCTCTCCTGCCAGATGGCTAAGAGGGATGAGGAAAGTGCTGCAAGGGTCTAGGGAGGGACAGCCATGTCTGCTGTGGGAATCTGGAGCCAGGATTCAGATCGCAGATGTGCTCTTGGCAGTGGGGTCTCCTGGGCGTTTCCAGGGGTGTGGCTGAGGGAACAGGTGATCAGTCACTCAGTGAAGGTAGCAGGCTGTCCTGGCCAGGCTCACTCTCAAAGGCTCAGCAGGGAGGCTAGAGCCCAGTTGGAAGTCATCAGGGTCAGGCTTAGGCCCCGGACAGGGAAATCCTTTCTACGCCAGTAGGCACTTTTCTTAGTGTGTCACAAAAAGTCACAGCCACTACATATTGGGCATCTTCTGTGACCCAGGCACTGGGCTTCAGGCTCTGCAGCTCTCTCGTTCTCACTCCCTGCCACAAGGGTAGGCAATGGATACTCTTGTCATTCCCCTTTTAAGGATGAGGAAACAAAGGCTTGGTGAGATTAAGGAAGTGACCCATGGCCACACAGCTAGTGAGATGTGGAGCCAGGACTCAAGAGTAGACTAGCGTAGGCCCTTCTTGCTTTACACTCAGTGAGTATCAGTGACATGGGCAGATGTGACACTGGAGACCTAGGAGAAAGAAAAGCTTGGTTCCTAGAGTTCCTCTGGGAGAGGGGACTGTGACTGGGAAGAGGTGTGCAGAAGCCCAGTCAGCCAAGCAGCAAGCCCTGGTACAGTGCTGTCCGGGCTAGCCTCCGCTATGCACAGATGCATGGCCCAGGGGGTGCAGCCGGGAGGGTAGCAAATACTGGAGTCTTTTAGCCCCACATGGCCAGGTATGGCCCACTCACAGCCTCCCTGCCTGTCCATTCCCGCTTAGTCCCTGCAGGCCAAGCAGCGAGCTCTGCTGCAGCAGCTGGACAGCCTGGACCAGGAGCGTGAGGAACTGCGGAGCAGCCTGGACAAGGCAGAGGCCCAGAAGGCCTGTGTGGAAGAACAGCTGCACGACTTAAAGGGGGAGAAGGAGCAGGGATGGTGCCAGCTCCAGGCCCAACAGGTGAGGGCGGGGGTGGGAGGGTCCCAGCTGAGTGCCTCCAGGCCCATCTCAAGTCTGGGGGTTGGGGAAAGTTCCTCCCTAGGAGACAGCCTAGAGCCATGTGGCTCAGGCCTGGTTCCTGAGCAACGGCAGGCTTCTCCCTGCCCTAGGAGTTGCTGCAGAGCCTGCAGCGGGAGAAGCAAGGCCTGGAGCAGGTGACTACGGACTTGCGGCTGACCATCTTGGAGCTGGAGCAGCAGCTGGTGGAACTGAGGGAGAGGGAGCGGCTGCTGGTGGCCTTCCCGGACCTGCACAGGCCCAGTGAGGCCCAGATCCAAAGTAGGAGACTAGGGGTGCTGCTGAGGGTACAGAGGATCCAGGGTGGGCAGCTGAGGGCTCCCACAGGGAGGACACCAGGGCTGCAGTGCACCACTGTGCAGTGAGGATAGCCAGCAGCACAGCCCCTATGACACCCAGGTGCTTCATGTGTTAGCGTCTTCCTGTGCAGATAGGGCTGTGGAAGTCCAGAGGTGATGTGACCATCCCCAGTCACAACAGCCAACTCCAGAGCCAGGCTGGCTTCTTTGTAGCCCATGCTCTTCACCATGTCACATGCCTGTCCTTCCTCGACTTCCCTATGTTCCTTTCCCTGGCATCCCCCGAATCACACCATAGGGCTGGTTCTAGCCCACAGGTGTCCAGTGTCCTGGACCCCATGGCATAGGAATGCTGAATCCCCTTTTTGGCACAGTGTAGGCTGTCAGGCAACCTAGTTTCACCTCCCAGCCCCTTAGACCTCTAAAGCTCTGAAGTGAGTCCATTCGCACAGCTGTCAGGAGGAGCTGCACTTCAGCTGCTCCTGATAAATCATCACTCTTGAGCACTAAATGCTAGGCTCGTGTACCCCTTTCAAACTCTGTGAGGCAGTCAGCAGCCCCCTTTGACAAACCGGGAAAGTAAGAACCAGAATGGGCAGCAACTCGCCCAGGTTCATAGAGCCCAAAGGAAGTACCATTACCAAAGCCGTGGGAAAGGATATCCTTGCTGAATTCCTGTGACTCATACCAGACAATGGCTGTGTGACTTTTGGCCACCTTACTTTCTCTCTGGCCTGCTAAAACCAGGTGGCCTTGGAAGAGATTCAGTTTCTGGCTTATTTGCTAAGACCCTTGCAAGGCTCTAGGGCCCATCCAGCTCTCAAGTTTTATAATACTGTGGTCACCTTCCCAGCAGGCAGGGGGATAGGGAAAGGAGAACAAGGCCTCATTAGGACAATGACAAGAAGGGAAGTCCCATTTTCTGCACCTGCCAGGCCACCCACCTGAGCTGGTGTGCATGCCCTCTGATGTCCTGTCCCACTAGGCACAAGAGGCAGACCTGATTGGGTGGGGGCCCAGATAGCATGTCCCCACAGATTCTGGCAACGTCACAGATGACATGGAGAAGCAAGTGAAGGCCAATGACATCCGCATCCGGGTTCTGCAGGAGGAGAATGGGCGGCTGCAATCAATGTTGTCTAAAATCCGGGAGGTGGCTCAGCAAGGGGGCCTCCAGGTGGGCCTGACAGGGTGGGTCCTTGGTGTCTTGGAGGAAGCCCCTACCCAGAAGAGAGGTCTTCAGAATCTACCATGGGAACTTGTCTAAAGCCCACCTTATTACATGTGGCTTTAGGCTGTGCTTTTGTGAAACATCTTCCACATTTCAAGGCCAGAGGATGTTACGGATCCAGTGCTTCCTAGCTCCAAAGCTCCCTGTGGCACTTCACCTCTATATTTCACATGCAACCAGAGCCTTACTAGAAGGCAACCTGCCCATATGTATTGCCTGCTTGAGAGTTTGCAGCTGAGGATGGATACTGCCCCTTAGTAGAAAAGACAATAGTTATGGATTTGGGCCCTTCTTCCCCATCCCTGGCTGTGACACCCTTTCTGTACGGTGGGAAGGGGTAGCCCAGCTCTGGACCCTTCCGAGCTAGGCTTTCTTTGCAGCTGATCCCACAGGAGCAGCTCTGGTCCCCTCCCAACAAGGGAACTCAGGGACCAGCACCCCCAGTGCAGGCTCAGCGAGTATCCCCACGGTAAGTGAGGTTTTGCCAGAGGCAGGGCAGGTAAGTGGGTGGAGTAGTTTCCCTTGCTCACGGGAGATCTTGCATCTGGTCCTTCCTCAGGCCTCTGGGCAAGTGGCACCCTCCTGGCAGCAGGACAGGCAGTGCGAACAGAATGTTGCCAGGCCAGCCTCGAGCATCCTCACCTCGACAGTCCTGCAGCAAATCCTCCCTGGAGGATGTGACCCACTCAGCCATCTGTGCCCAGAACCCTATCCGGGCCTTGGCCAGGCTGAGGAGAAGACTGTCACCAGGCCGGGGCCAGGCCAGCTCTGCACACCAGCCCCAGGAGCGACCCATGTAGCCTACAGTAACTGGGGATGGATGGCAGGTGGCTGGCAGCCATCCACTGTAATAAAGCTCCCGCCATTTACCGACAGCAATCCTGGCCTCACAGCATGACTGAGTGGGGGGAAGAGTCCTTCCGTCCCTATCTTGGGCATAAGCCACTGCATCCCCAGCCATGCAGGTCATTGGCCAGCAGAGTCCTGGCACTATGAGCCCAAGAAAATGGGAACTTCCTTCCCTGACATACTATGGAAGAAGGGAGCACACCAAGGGCAAAAAAGAAGGTTCTAGCACATGGGCCAGGCGAAAGGCAGTCTATCACCACAGCAAGGGCCAAGAGGTAAACCTGGACTCATTGACTGGCACCAACCAAGAGGAGCAGGTTTGGAGGTGTGAGAGAAGGGCCAATGGGGATACCTGAGGCAAGGAGTTGGAGGCTGTGTGCCAGGCTCTGGGCTCACAGAGGCAGGCAGAGGGCAGCGATAACTTCAGCCTCCCACCCTGGCTCTGAACCTGGGTCTGGGGATATTAAGGGCCCAAGAACACCAAGCCCCCTCTCCCTGGAACACTCCTTGCAGTTAGGAAATAGTGAGAGTCACAAAGGGTTTCTCTAAATCCTAGAAGTCAGAGCCCCAGGAGGCCACTTAAGACAGGCCTGCCCCTTGGGGCCCACCCAGCCCAGGATGCCATGTGGCTGGGCACTGATGCCACCAGCTACACACCCTTCTAGTGTTCTTCTGGCCTGTGCTGAGTCACCTCTGTGAAGGACAGACTGTCAGACCTTGCTCAGGACTTCTCAGAGTACACACTCCCAGCTGCCTAGGACATTCTGCCTTGGTGAGGAGACCACTAGGCAGAACACCTGAATTAAGAGGAGTCAAGAAGGGCTGTGTAGAGCTGAGCTGGCACAGCTGGGTCTGCCTAGCTCCAGCCCTCAGTGTGGCTCCCTGAGCAGGAGGCTTGTGCCCACACCCAGTGGGAGGACCTTTTATAGCTGAGCAACTAACTTTCTCAGGCCTCCACCAACTTGGTGTCCATTTATTAATTGGCTCTCAGTTTTGGAAGTCAGGCTCTGCATGGCTGAGCTCTCTGCTTAATGTCTTAGAAGGCTGAAATCAAGGTATTAGTAAGTTGTGTTTCCCTGTAATGGCTCTGGGAAAGAATCTACTTCCAAGCTCATGGTGGTTTGGCAGAATTTTGATCCTTGCAGCTGTAGGAATGAGGTCCCCATTTCCTTCCTTTCCTTCCTGGCTGTCAACCTGGTTCTCCCTTGGTCTCTAGAGGCTATATGCTTTCCTTTCCAGGTGGCTCCCTTCATCTCTAAGCCAGCAACAGAATTTTTTTCTGTTTTTTGGACAGTGTCTCAAGCTGTCACCCTGGGTAGAGCACCTTGGCGTCATAGATCATGGCAACCTCTAACTCTTGGGCTCAAGTGATCCTCTTGCCTCATTTTTTCTATTTTTAGTAGAGACAGGGTCTCACTTTTTGCTCAGGCTGGTCTTGAACCGGTGAGCTCAAGCTATCTTCCCACCTTGGCCTCCCAGAGTGTTAGGATTACAGGCGTGAGCCACTACGCCTGGCAAAAACTGAATTTCTTAAGAAAAGTGCTTTTAACAGGCTCATGTGAGTAAGGTCAGGCCACTTGGATACTCTCATCTTTTTTTTTTTTTTTTTTTTTTTTAGATACATATTCTTAATTTTTTGCCCTTGGTAGATTGCTATGGCATCCCAGCTCACAGCAACCTCTAGCTCTTGGGCTTAGGTGATTCTCTTGCCTCAGCCTCCCAAGGAGCTAGGACCACAGAAGCCCGCCACTATGCCCGGCTTTTTTTTTAATTGCAATTTGGCCAGGGCCAGGTTTGAACCTGCCACCCTCGGTATATGGGGCTGGCGCCCTACTCACTGAGCCACAGGCGCCGACCGGATACTCTCATCTTAACGTCACTATGTAATATAGCATTAGAGCCGTAGTTCCAGAGATTACCCAAGGTTGTGTCCATGGTGGAGGACTGGAGGGCATCTTGGGGGCTACCTTAGAAGTCCACCTACCCACAGACAGTAGAACAGAAGGTGGCTTTATCTTAAAACATCCATATAGTTCTACATCTTATGTTAAAATATATCCATGTTTATTTTACTATTAAAACTTCCCAACCCCAGCTGTTACTTGTTTGCCAACTGTTACTTGTTTTTTTTTTAAATGGATACCCAGAAAAATGCACCACATTTATCCTGTGGCTTCAAGTATCCTGGTCAGCAACAGACAGCCCCAACCAGAAGTACAGGACTAGATAGTTTCTAAGGCCTCTGGTTCTAGCCAGGCCTGAGAAGGCAGCCCAGCTGCACAGGCAGCAGGACCCATGAGCCCCAGGGCCCAATAACTGAGGGCCAAGGGCAACAGAGGTATCCTGGAAGATGGTCAGGCCATCTGCTCCAAGGCCCGACAGCTCTTCCTTCAATACACCCCTACCCCCATAAATAAGCACCAAATCTGTCCACTATATCTTCAGCCCTCAGGGACCCCTTGACAGGCTACAGAGAACTCCTAGAACCCTGAGGACATCTGGACTGGCTCCAAATTCTCTTCCCCCAGTGACCTGGGAGCTGCCTGTGAGGAGAGTAGATACAGATGTTCCAGAATTCCAGAGAGGGGCTCCAAAGCAACCTCTTGTCCTTGGATGGCAGCTTGCAGCCCTGAATCCTCCACTTGATGGTGGGTATCCCTCCTTCACTGTGGATATGGTGGGGTATCCTCTTGCTTACAGGGCTTGCTGTTCTATCCATCCTGCCGAGGGCTGGGTTATAGGCACGAGAAGTCCATCCCATGTGCAAAGTCTGTAGTGGGTAGCTAGTCATCTGAGTAGCAGTTCCCTGCAGGGGAAGAGGAAAGAACAGGGAGGAAGGCAGCAGGTGGAGTCAGCCAGGGGCCCCACACCTGTTTCTCACCTAGGACGTTGAATTTGCACAGAGGACAGGTCTGCTGGAGCAGCAGCCACGGGTCCACACAGTCTCGGTGGAACTCGTGCTTACAGGGCAGTACCCGGAGCCACTGCAGGGGTAGGGGAGGAAGGGATCAGGCCACAGAGTCAGGACTCCAGGTAGGGGTACCTGGTCCCATGTCCCTCACCTGAGCTGGGAACTGAAACCCTGTGGCCTATCCACCCCCATGATTCCGCTTTCTGTAGTCTGGTGGGAGGTCTCTCAGCAGGCAGTTGGGAGGCAGCCCAGGTTAGCTGATGGCTGATGCCTGCCCAGGGTACTAACCTGCTTGTTGCAAAAGTAGTCCAAGCACACAGCACAGGTCTCAGTGCTAGGCTCTGGGAAGCCCTGCACTGCCCTGCTCAGACGGCAGCGTCGCGTCTTAAGGGATGCCAGTCTCCGCACTACACGGTGCTTAAACAGGTCCACCTGTGGGGAAATGACAGCCACAGTCTTGCACGCCCAAGGGCTGGGGGCATGGGGCTCCCTCAGGATGGCTCCCACCTGGCCTCTGGGCTCTTGCTGGCTCTGCCGCGATGCTTGCCGCTGGGCCTGGACCACGAGGCCTGTGCACAGGAGCATGGCCACCAGCAGGATGGCATTCCACAGCTGCTGCAGGGGCTTGCAGGGAGGCAAGCAGGTGTCAAGAATGCTGGGGCTGTCCCATATTCTTTACTCAGGAACATCCACCCCAGGACTACCAGGGCCCACACAGGTGAGGGCCTCTGCATCCCTCCCACATGCATATTTCTCAGGGTCTGCCCCAGCTGCTGCCTCTGTATCCTACACCCCAAGGAGAGCCACATCTGTCCCCCAAGCAGGGCTCTTCTGAGCAACAAACCTGGTGTTTTGCAATCATAGAAGCTTCTACTTGGCAGCCCCAAGGACTCCTCAACCCATCTTTCTGCCCAGTACCTAGTTACCCTCCTACCCCAATCCCATGTTTCCTCAGGCCCTGCCATCACTCACCTCTGCCCATGCTGAATGCTGGTACACCCTCTGTCTCAGAGGGAACCAGCCCCTAAGCCCACAGCTTGGCTGTCCTGGGAGGTCTCATGCCATCCTTCCCACCCATTTGTCACTCACAGCCACAGGGATCTCACCTGCATACCTTGACCCCACAGCTCCTCTGCCTGACATTTTCCTGCAGTGCAGCTCCATCTGCCACCTCTCTCTCCACAGCATACCATGCTTCTGACCAGCCTTCCACACACTATTCCCTATCTTGAGGACTCTTTTCTTCCTTGCCCCCTTCCTTGGCAAATGCCCCTGGATACACCTTGTTTCAGAAGCTCTCCCTGACCACCATGGCTGGGAGACAAACATGCCTCCCAGATACCTCCCCACCTCAACCATGAGTATCCTTGCTGCTGCCCTCTGGGTGTGTATGCTCCTATTGGTAGGAGGTGACCATATTGATATGGTCACCACTGTAGCCCCAGTGCCTCACATGGCCTTTGTGGAATGAATGAATTTGGAAAGGAAACAAGATTAAAAGAACACTTTAATGACCCTTGGGGGTCAGAGTTACTGGGGGAATCACACTGACTTAACACCAACCACATGCAGTGTGCTTCTAGGCTCTGCCTACTGAACAGCTGGCTCAGGAAATGACATGGCAGAGAAAGCAAAAGATGGCACATCACTGCACACGACCTAGAGACATGTTATGGTTGATAAACATCATCTGAAAGCTGTCTGTATTCCGAGTGGTTCTCTGCCATCAGGTTCTTCCCTGAACAACACTAAAGTTCAGCTACTGTCATGTGCAGGAAAGGGGCTAAGAAATGATTTGATGTTAAAGAGGCCACTACTCTAGATGAGGCTGGGTGCTGCTAGTGCCGTAACAGGTTGCTCTTTGCTTGGGTGGAGGCACTTTGGGGGCCATTACTGAAGTGTCTGTGAGCCCCAACTCCCCCATCTGTCTTGCCCCAGGACAGTTGCAGGTGGGCAGCGGCACCTGTTCCAGGAAGCTGTCCCCAACCTCCAGGCTGAGCTCAGGTGCTTTCGCTGGAAAGTCCTGTGCCCACCACCAGTTCAATGCTTACCCCATCAGGGTAAAAGCATATCTCTGGCCTATCTGCTCCCCAGTATGGGCCCTCATGAGGCCCAGCTGGAGTTGCCCTGCCTTTATGTCCCATGCCATGCTATGCCCATGCCATAATGAGCCAGGTTGGCCCACAGCCATGACAGTGGGAGCACTCCAAGGCAGAGCCTGTTCTCGAGCTCTGCTTTGGAGCAGCCAGCAGGGACTGGATGGCCTGAGGGTACAGTCAGCCTGAAACTCAGCTGCAGAGACCCAACCTCCCCAAGCTCAGCTTATCTTGGAAAGCCCAAGGTGAGGGGGGAGGGCAAGGCAGTGGCTGATGTTGTTCATCAGCCATTCCCGATACATGGGTGCTATAGCTCTGGACTCCTGGAGGCTGGAGGGATGAGGTAACTGTGTCCCTGAGGTCAGGGCTAAGAGCCCAATGTCCATCAGGCAGCCACTGAGATGCCTGCCATAACCACCCTGCAGACACCATAGCTTCCATGGCCACCCAATACTTGCTGGGCCCACTAGACCCTGGTCAGCAGTATGGCTACGGCTACTGAGCTTTGCACACTGTACCCATCAGACTGCCCTGCAGACTACAGGCATTCTCACCTCCTGGCCTTTTACCAAATGCCTGCCCTGTCCAGAGGTCTGTGTAGGCCACTTATGTGTTTACAAGTAAGGAACATGAGACCAGAGAGGTTAAACACTCAGCCTAAGATCACTCAGCTAAAGTCCTGAAGCCAGATTATTTTTGTTTTGTTTTATTTTAGAGACAGTGCCTCTCTGTTGCCCAGGCTGGAGTGCAGTGGCATGAACATAGCGTACCACAGCCTCGAACTCCTGAGCTCAAGTGATCCTCCAACTTCAGCCTCCCAAAGTGCAGGGATTAGAGTCATGAGCTACCATGTCCAGCCCAGAGCCAGGATTTGAAGCCAAGTCTGCATGACTTGATGCTGCCTCACACAGCCCACATTGGCCAAGACCTGCTTGGAGGCTGCACACCAGGAGGCTGGGGTGTGCCTGCCTTGCACAGAGTAGGGACTCAAGGAAAGCTTGTGGGCAGAATGCCTTTGAACCCCGTTGATGCCAAGCATTGGGAAATTCAGAGACAATAAAATGTAGCCCTGGCTGTCGGAGACAAAGTCACATCTCCCAGCACCCACAGGATAGGCTGTCCTAAGAGCTTTGGGAAGGCCTAACAAAGCGCTGTGGTGATGTAGTAGAGGGAGAGGAACTTCAAGCAAGGACAGTGCAACAGAAACTTTCTAAAGAAGGTTGGTAAGGTGAGTTATGAAAAAGGTTCTGGAGAAAAAGGATGTCCACGCCTATAGCCAAGTGTGGACAAGGCCCAGTTTCAGGAGACTAAGGCATATGTGGAGGACTGTAAGGGCTAGGATGGCCAGAGCATAGAGAAAAGACTAGAAAACTAGGGTGACTGCACAAGAGAGCTCTGAAAGCTGGGCTTAGAAATCTGAACTTTAGTCTGCAGTCAGTAGAGAACCAAAGAAGGAGTCTGAGCATGTTAACAAACAACAGTGAACACTGACTGCACATGACTCTGGGTCAGGTGCTGCACTGAGGGCCCACCTGCATCATGTCACTGAACACTCACTCCTGTGGGTGGAAACAGCTGTCCTGGCCACCAAAGCAGGGAGAGGCCACAGGATTTGTTAAGAGAAGGCCATGTATGTGGCACCACTTGGGCCTCCCCCATATAATTGGCTAGCACCCACCTGCTCCTGGGCACGGCTACCTCCCAGGCATACCAAGTCCTGCCATCCTCCGGAACCATCCTTGGAGAGGCCACAGGTGGTCCACAGGGTCAGCTTCCACTCAATGTTGGCAGATAAGGATGTTCCACTGTTGATCTCAGCTATGGCCTGAGTCCTCCTAGGAGGGAAAGTCACAGAAGGGCCAGATGGGAGGGCTCCTGTGAAACAAAACACGCCAACCCTGTAGGAGGATACCCCAACAGGGGTGTCCAACCTTTTTTTTTTCTCTGCCACACATTGGAAGGATAAGAGTTGTCTTGGGCCACATTAAATACACAACCACTAATGAAAGCTGATTAGCAAAACAAAGGTCCGTGCATACATTTTGTGCTATCCAATGCCCCAGATAAGCAAAAAAAGTCCTCACAAAATCAGCATGTACCCAGTGGGCTGTGTGTTGGGTTGGACACCCATGCCCTAGAATGTCACCCCTGCAAGACTTCTGCTTGGGCCCCTAGGCCTTTCCTGCCTCTTGGTATATCCAATTTTCACACCAGCCGCACCTGGAATTCTGGAAGCCCAGGGAAGAGCCAATCAGGTGGTGGCTTCCTCCTTGCTGAGGCCAGGCCATTCTGCCCCCAGCGCTGCATCCAGGCTCTAAGCCCCAGCACCTCCTGCCCCTTCCCTCACCCATTTTTCAGCTATAGAGAGGATAGTCTTAAGGCTAACAGGTCCCCCTAAGCCTATGGGAGATTCAGGGATCCTCAGCACCCAGGCTCCCAGACCCAATCCTTTGGACCCTAAACTTCAACTCACTGCAGCAGTGCCTCCAATAGCTTGGTGACATTGGAAGAATAATGAAGGACAACCACTGGCCTGAGCAGAATCTGGGATATGTCCAGCTGCAGGGGGACAAGGAGGTCAGCAGGCCTGGGTCTCCTGGTCCTCAGCCTGCTCACCCTCACGGCTGCTCCAGTTTACCTCTCGGACCACGTTGTGGTTCAGGATGAGGAGAAGCAGGGCAGAGGCCCCCAGGAAGAGGGCCCGCCGCATCTGCAGGAGGACAGAAGGTGGGAGGCTGGCATACACCTGGTTGCACACCTGTCTAGTCACCTACAGCCCCAGCTGCCCTTAGATCCTGGCCTTGCAATGATTGAAACTCTGGACTAGTTTCTGGAGGTCAAGGGCAGAAACTCTCAATCCTCCTGCCTTCCCTGCAGATTCTCTGCAGGACCCAAACAATGCTACATCTTCCCTGGTCCTAGCAGGGCAGTCTCCCCCACTGGCCCCATCAGGAACTCCCCATCCCATACTCTCAGAGTCTTGTGGAGCCTCCCTGACCTCTCTGTGGCCTCCCCTCCTCTCCCAGTATGGCTTTGACACCATACTGACTCAGTTCTCCAAACTGGGGTACACTGACCCGTACAGTAGCTCAGGGTTTCTCTGGAAGCTCTTTAAGGGACCACCTGGTAGACTGGTTCTGGCAGATGCCTTGGAACCCTTTCCTCCAGCCCATCTCTCCCACAAACATCCCCTGCACCTGCCGGACCAAGTCCTTGGGATAGGCCTGCGGGCCACTGCCCTGATTCTCCTGGTGGAACTGGGCGGCCGGCTCCTTGCCCACGTAAGCCACTGCAATCCAGCCTTCTACCGGCACCTCCTGTTCGGCATCCACGATGTCCATCTGTGTGGCGAGGGGCCATGAGCAGAGGGAGACAGGGAGGAAGACGAGAGAGGGGGTGCAAGCCTAGGGTTGGAGAATGAGTTTGGACGGAAGGGCATTTTGATGTCAGGTTTTCAAAGCCCGAACGTTGGGGGCCTGGGCAACCAAGGGAGGGGACGCAGGATTTTTGGGCTTGGTTCAGGATGAAGGCTGGTTCTAGGTGCGGGGTCTATTCAGGGATTGAGAGAGAAGTTTAGGTGAGGCTGCCAAGATGGTTCCCGGACGCTCACCAGGAGCAGACGACCGCCCAGTGGGAGTGCCGGGTCGGCTTCGGGGCCGACCCTGACACCCTCCAGGACCAGAGCGTCCTGCCGCGGCAGCCTCACGTCCACCCGCACAGCTCGGGCTCCGCCCCGCCCCGCCCGGGCCCTAGGCTCGCTGCCGTCAGCCGCGGCCCCAGGCCCCGCCAGGCCAAGCCACAGCGGCAACAGGGGCAGCAGCAGAAGCAGCGGCGTCGGGGGCGGCGGAGGTGGCGGCGACCTCAGTGGAGGGCGAGCGGCAGGGCCCATGGCCCGACCCGGGGAGCTGGCGAGACAAGGGTGCCGGGGGTCTCGGGTGCGGGGGGAGAGGAGACAGTGAGGCCACGGCCGGACGAGGCGGGGCGACGGGAGGGGCGGAGTCGCGGCCGGACGGGGCGGGGCTCCAGGAGAAACGGGGTGGGCGCTCGGTGGCTCCAGCATCCAAACCGGGCCGCGCGCGTCCCCTGGTGGCCACGGAGAGGCAAGGCGCCGGCTGGCGAGGGGGCCGGAGAGGGGCGGAGTCCCGGGTCTTAGTGACTGGCAGGAAGTCAGAGAGGGCTGAGATCCGAGGGAAATGGTTCTAAGGGTAGACCTGAGGTAGCGGAGACACTATCATAGATTGAGAAGGGCAAGAATGAAGGACATCTGGAAACGTAGGGGCTAGCTCTTGCTCTGCTGCGGCGCGACAGACCCATTATGTGGCCAGGGCCAAGTCATGCACCCGCTTCTCTGGCCCTCATTTCTCTACTTGATCTTGAGGCAAAGAACTAAAGATTGGCTTGGGAGGCAGACGGGGGAGATTGAGGGAAGAGTTCCAGAAGGGAAGGGGAAGGAGCTGGGGGACGTGAAGCAGAAGGACACAGTTCCTAGGTGGGACAGAGAGGCTAGGATCACTTCTTACCTCATCTGTGAAATGGGCATGATACTTTATTAAGAAAGTTTTGAGATACACAAAAGAAACTCCTGGAGGATGGAAACAAATGAAACTTTCCCAGAACATGAATAAGCCGACCAAGTTGAAATGTATAAAACCAACACCCAATAATCTCCAATGCCTGCTGTGGTGTTAAAGTTCCACTATTGTCCTAAAGCTTGTCCTTGTCTCTAAGGGCTGGGGACTTCCAGGAGCTGTCTCAGTCTGAAAATTGTACCTTAATAAAAAGGCAAAGGTCAGATGAGTCACAGCACTATTTATGCCAGAAAAATTGAAAGAAGTTTTGAAAATTGAACACCTATCTAACCACCAATGTGCATAACCAGGCTGATCCCCCAAAAG
Organism: Perodicticus potto; assembly: GCA_963574655.1. Lineage (NCBI taxonomy): Eukaryota > Metazoa > Chordata > Mammalia > Primates > Lorisidae > Perodicticus > Perodicticus potto. Next base: position 59,354 of record CAUYRH010057444.1, read on the forward strand.
AATAAGATGGGCAAGGAAATAGGCCAGAAACCAACCAGCGCATGTAAACATGGTGTGTGTCAGAGTAAGCACTGCACCTGGGGAGGTGGAAGGAGGCAGTATGGTGTACTACTTGGTTGGTAAATTGTGCTGAGAACTTGGGTTAACTATTAGGAAAAGAAATGAAATTGGACCCCTATTGCATGTCAATACAAAAAAAAAATTCCATGTAGACTAAAGACCTAAATATGAAAAGTAAAACTTCATACATTTTGAAAGAAAGCAACAGGAGATTACCTTGACCATTTCAGGGTTCTGAGAGATTTCTTATGACATAAAAGCAGATTCAAAATGTATTTGCAGGCCAGATGTGATGGCTCATGCCTGTAATCCTAGCACTCTGGGAGGCCAAGATGAGTGGGCTGCTTGTGCTCAGGAGTTTGAGACCAGCCTGAGCAAGAGAAAAAACTGGCAGGCTCCTGTAGTCCTGGCTACTTCAGAGGCTGAGGCAAGAGGATTGCTTGAGCCAAAGAATTTGAGGTTGCTGTGAGCTATGATGCCAGAGTACTCTACCCAGGGTGATGGATGAGTACTCTACCCAGGGTGTTTCAAAAAGAAAAGAATGAAGAAAAAAAAAAGTAAAGTACCTGGAATAAAATGAAAAACTTCTGTGAATGAAAATATCATAATAGGGCACGGTGTCTATAGCACAGTGGTTATGGTGCCAGCTACATACACTGAGGGTAGCGGGTTCAAATGCGGCCTGGGCCTGCTAAACAACAATGACAACTGCAACAAAAAATAGCTGGGCATTGTGGCAGGCACCTGTAATCCCAGCTACTTGGGAGGCTGAGGCAAGAGAATCGCTTAAGCCCAAAAGTTTGAGGTTGCTGTGAGCTGTGATGCCATGACAGTCTACCTAGGGCGACATAGTGAGACTCCGTCTCAAGAAAAAAAAAACAAAAGAGAGAGAGAAAGAAAATATCATAATAGGCCGGGCTCAGGGGCTCACACCTGTAATCCTAGCACTCTAAGAGGCCAAGATAGGAGAATCTCTTGACCTCAAGAGTTCAAGACTAGCCTGAGCAAGAGCAAGACCTCATCTTTACTACTAAAAATACAAAAAGTAGGGGGGGAGCCTTGTGGCAGGTGCCTATAGTCCTAACTACTTAGGAGGCTGAGGCAGGAAGATTGCTTGAACCAAGGAGTTTGAGATTGCTGTGAGCTGGGCTGACTGACAACAAGGCATTCTAGCATGGGCAACAGAGTGAGACTTTGTCTAAAAAAAAAAAAAGAACAGAAAAGAAAAGAAAGACTGAGGCAAGTGGCTCATGCTTGTAATCTTAACACTGTGGGAGGCTGAGGCAGGAGGATTGCTTGAGCTCATTAGTTTGATACCAGCCTGAGCAAGAATGAGACCATGTCTTTACTAAAAACAGAAAAATTAGCTGGCCGTTGTGGTGGGCACCTGTAGTCCCAGCTGCTTGGGAAGCTGAGGCAAGAGGATTGCTTGAGGTCAAGAGACTGAGGAAGAGAAGAGAAGGAAAAGGAAATAAAATGTAATAAAATCAGGAAAAAACACAAACTGGGAGACAGTATTTGCAACCAAGTGATTCATATGCAGAATATATAAATACATAGAAATGGGCATATGATATAAACAAACCTTTGACAAAAGAAGAAACAAGGATAGTCAATAGATATGAAAAGATGATTGAAGTAGGGCGGCACCTGTGGCTCAGTGGGTAGGGTGCTGGCCCCATATACTGAGGTTGGTGGGTTTGAACCCGGTCCCGGCCAAAATGCAAGAAAAAATAGCCGGGCGTTGTGGCAGGCTCCTGTAGTCCCAACTACTTGGGAGGCTGAGGCAAGAGAATCGCCTAAGCCCAGGAGTTGGAGGTTGCTGTGAGCTGTGACACCATGGTACTCTACCAAGGGCGATAAGGTGAGACTCTGCCTCTAAAAAAAAAAGATTAGGTGAGACCCTGTCTCTAAAAAAAAAAAAAGAAAGAAAGAAAAGATGATTGAACTAATTGTTAACCAGGGAAATACAAATTAACATCATATGAGAGGTAATAGGCAAAAATTAAAAAGTCTGATAATGCCAAATATTGTTGAGGATGTGGAATGGTGGAATCTGTATGCTGCTGATGGCTGCACAGTTCGGTTGTTTTGTGCTCGAACAGCACAGCCACATTGGAAAACTATTTTGTTATCAAATAAAGTGGAAGGTTCATGCTATTAGGTATCCCTGAGTATATGTACTCTTGGGTATAGGGTCTAGAACAGTTGATCTCCACACAGACTGAACATTAGCACCATAAGGATCTTCTGAAAAATACTGACTACCAACCTTTGCCTGAGAACCATTCCTTGGAACATGCAGAGCAACACTGAATAGTTCAAGACTGGAAGCAGCCCAATCTTTATCACAGAAGGAAGAGATGAAGTGTGTAGAAAACCATATAAGAGGAAGAAAGTGAACAAAATAGTTATATGTAACATTTTAGATATTTCCTAATGCTGAGAACAAAAAGCAAGTCTCCAAATAATACTTGCCACCTAAACTCAAAAACATCAGAACTTACATGATGAGTACACAAAAATCAGTTGTGTTGGGTTTTTATACACCAGCATTGAACAATCTGAAAAGGAAATAAGACAATTCCATTTACAATAGCATCCAAAAGAATAAAATGCCCAGGGATAAATATAAATAAAGAGGTAAAATACCTGTACACTGAAAACTACAAAATGTTGCTGAAATAAATTAAAGAAGACATACACAAATAGAAAGACATTCACATGAATGGATTGGCAGACTTAACAATAAGATGGCAATACTGCCTCGGCGCCTGTAGCACAGTGGTTGTGGTGCCAGTCACATACATGGAAGGTGGCGGGTTTGAACCCAACCCGGGCCAGCTATCAACAATGACAACTGCAACAAAAAATAGCCGGGCATTGTGGCAGGTGCCTATAGTCCCACTTACTTGGGAGGCTGAGGCAAGAGAATTGCTTGAGCTCAAGAGTTTGAGGTTGCTGTGAGCTGTGACACCACAGTACTCTACCAAGGGTGACATAGTAAGACTGTGTCTCAAAAAAAAAAGATGGCAGTACCATCCAAAACAATCTATAAAGTCAATGCAATCCCTATCAAAATTCATTTTTTTTTTTTTT
>CAUYRH010057447.1:0-56108 GCA_963574655.1 Perodicticus potto
TGACATGATATTGACCAGTCAGATGTGCAGGAAGAGCAGACAGCAAGGCACCATCCATGAAATTTACCAGCAAGAAGAGCACGGGAAGGAGACAGCAAGGCACCAGTGTCTTCCGCACAGGTGTCTGGCCCTTCCGCACGCAGGTTTCTCCATCTGCCACAGCATCAGCACTGCCAGGGCCAAGGCAGCAGTTGTAGGGCTGCCTTGTCTTGCATCATTGGTACCTTGGCAGTGGGCAGAGGAACCAGCAGGCTGGAGGGTAGACAGGGGGCCACCCTGCAAGAAGCTCCAGTAGCCAGAGGGTCCAGACAACTGCTGGGAAGACACCAGCACCTTAGGTCTTCCCTTCCCTTGCACTTGAGGCTGAACAGGGCAATTCCCAGGCCTGGTCAATTTCATGTACGTTTCCTAGGCCTGGTCAATTTCACATAGGTTTCTTAAGCCTGGGAATGGAAGGGATTTTACCCATTTATTTGTTACCGAGTCTCAGCTACATGTAACTACAGAGCGCTCAGGCAACCAAATATATACCCCTGGACAAAGAGCCCAGAGAGAGAGACCTTTTTTCTCCCCAGCTTGGTTTGTTTCTCTCTGCCAGGAGTTCTGGTGTTTCTGTATTCTTTTCTGTAAATAATTCCTGTCTTATCACTGATCTGTAGTCTGTGGATTCATTCTTCGAAGCACTGAGACTGAGGACCTACTGAAGACAAACTTCCGGTTATCACCATTGCTTCATCGCATACACACCACATTAAAATGAGCACTAGGAAGGTCCTTATTTAAAAATTTAATGACTCTTTCCACTAAGAACTTGTGTAGATGAGGGATACCAAAGAGGAATCAGTAAAAATACACTGATTCATTTTAGTATGATCTAAAAGTTCAGTATAGGCTGACATAGCACACAGCTTTGTGTTGTTGTATTGTGATGTGAGGGTTGTAAATGGGAAGGAGCCGTGCTCCAATATCACAACCATTTTTTACTGAAGCCCTGAAGATATTGTCAGGAATGGCTTGTCAGGCTTCCCAGATCCTTGGTTCACAGAACCGAAGAAGGGAGTATGGGGTCAAGTCAAACAGGTCAAATACAAATTCACTCAGGCAGGTCACACACGTAGTCTTTATAGCAAAGGCAGAAAAAGAAAGAGCATATCCCCCCAAAGGAGGACAGGTTTATCTCTGTGAGTGGAGAAGATTCTCACATCTTAACATGTCTTTATTTTATGTTTATGGCTAATGATATGCTAAACAGATATGCTAAACAGTGGGAAGAATACTTTTCTTAGAAAGAGGTGTGAATTACTTCGAACTCAGGGCCCTCCCCATTTCTAACCTTATGGGGGGGTCATGTCAGGGGTTGCCATGACAATTGTAAACTGTCACGGCCCTGGTGGGTGTGATTTCTACCACACCATTGACTAAGTGGGACAAAATGTCCCCTTGGGTTGTGAGCTCCTGTTTCTGCACATGCTTCAAGCCTGGAAAAGTCCCCAACCTCAGGTTCCAGCCATTGTGGGTTTAGTGCTGGATGCTCACAGATGTTCGTCTGATGCAGGGTTTCCCCATTCAAAGATGGACAGGGCCACCCCCCATTTTCTAGGCCGGGGCAAACAGACCTTTCCAGACAGTATTTTCTGGACTCAAGCAAAGTGAGAGAAAAGCAGCCCGATGGGCATCTCCCCTGAGTGAAAACCGGACCTTTTCTGGAGTGAGAACACTCACCCTGCTGCTCATCTAGGAGGGGACTGTGCGGTCCTCATGTTTGCTAATATGTTCATCATTAGCTAATCAACATGGGCAGAAGATTTTCTGCCTGCCTGCCCCTGGCCAATTGTGACAGACATTCCCAGACCCCCTGCTGGCAGGCAGTGCCATGACCCCTTAGTGGAAGGCCCCCAGGGCTTCCCACCTGGGTTCCTTTTCCCTGCCGTAGGAGCTTCTGTCGCCCTTCTTTCCTTCTCTACCCCTTTCCCTGTCAATAAACTCCATCCTGTCTGTGGCTTATCCAAGTGGTCTGTGGCTCATTCTTAGAATATCCAGATATACAAGATCAAAGATTCAGCATAGAGAGAAATTCTGGCAACACATTGGCTTCCTCAAGTTTCTTCCCTCTTTGTGGTGAAGGTGTTAAACTGTCAACCTGCTCCGGGCGTCGGCCTGCACCTGCTATCTGTCCCTGACCACGTGGCACAGTCTCACCAAAGTGGGGCTGAACTTTATCAGCCCTTCATAAATGGGAATGGGTTGGGCGGCTGGAGAGAGAATTACAATTTAAAGAAGAGGCCTTCAAGTGAAAAATGCAAAAACTCTACGTAAGACATCTCTCCTTTCCCATATAAACTGGAGAAAATAGCACTTTAAACAGGAGGGGAAACCAGCACTTAGCTACATTAGAGTGCCTAATTACACGGACTTGGAAAAGCTTAGTAAACCAAACGAAGTCTAGAAAACCTATTCACGGAGAATATAGCAGAAGAAAAGGACAGAGTCTATTGATAAGGTGTGAAATCTGTCTGAAACAAGAACAAAACCATGTCATCAACTTCCCAACTTCTCTGAAGTGACATAAAAAAAACCTCAAAAAGAATGAAAACGTTATTACTCACAGAGAAGAACCTTCCACGGGAAACTCGAACTAGAGGGCAAGTGTCCCCTGAATAGAGTGACCATCGACCAGTTACAGACGAGTCTTGACTTTACCTAGTTTGCATTTTCAGTATCAGCACAACCTCTTCCATCCTCAGTCGTTTTGGTTTGAATAACAAATGACACGGTCAGGGTCAATGTAACCCTCCCCTGTGATGAGACTACAACACATCCCCAGGTCCTGGATAAGCTGTAGGTTCCAAGGCTGCAGGTTTGGCCTCTAATACAGATAAAGATGGGGCCTTCTTAGACCTAACAGGACAATACAGCTCCAGCGAGGTCAGTGGTCTGTTTCTCCATCACATGAGTCTGTCCGAAGCCCAAGATTGATTTTTGAATTTCCCCCATGGAGCAGTAAAGTTATCTTGCCCAAGCAACATTTGAGCATGAATAGGCATAAATCCAGGTTCAGAATGCTTTGTGCCAGCAGTGACAAGGTCACGGTTGAGAAAGTATATCTTAAATTTGGACTTATTTCTGACAGTCAAGCTCTGGAAAAGCAGAACATTTTCATTTGAGAACAATGGGGCTTGAGTTAAGTTGGAAACAGTAGGATTATTTACTCTTTTACTCATTTGCTTGTTCATGGAACAAATATGTGTGAAATCATACTAAATATGTACTACACTGGTCCTCAGATATAACAGTGTCAGCAAAAAAAGTTTATGATCTTATAATGACCTCGGTTCCTCACAGAAACACTGAAGTATTTGGTTGAAGGAGAAAGAAGAAAGCTGCAATTCTAGGGTGAATCAGTTCGGGGCAGTCAGCAGGACACAGTTTTGTCTCATCCCTGACATTTTTGAGGTCTGGCTAATACACATTCTATGTAAACAGACAAGGAGAGAAAAGAAAATTGTTACTGGAAACTACACAAATAATTTTGATGACATGGCAAAGAAGGTAGAAGTATCGCTAGCTTGACGATTAAAAATAAAAAGCAAGAAGTCACTTCCACTTCTATTTTTCATGATGCAAATATTACTTCAATTTTTTCATTGATGAGATAGAATCAAGCTGCCTACCAGAGAACATTTGATTAGAAACTGCTTTGAATATGCACTTGGGAATGGTTGCTCCACGGACAGAGTAAGCAAGACCTGCACGCCCAGAAGCACACGGAAGCCTGAAACTCCTTCCCTGAGAACCTTCTCCTAATTGTGCTCATTATCCACTGCGTGTGACTTCACACACATCAGCATAGTCACTGTACAGCCCCCTTTGTAAACACACAAACTCTGTTCTGCAAACTTTCAACGCGGGTTTTTATTTGTGCATCAAACACATCAAAGAACGAAAGATCTGTGCGAAAATTATGCACCACCACATAACTCCTTTTGTCAGAACATAGAGCCTGAAGAAGTATCCTTAGAGCTTTTATGCAAAGCTTTGCTCCTAAAATGAATTATACCTTCCAAACCCTCTTCACTTCTATGGTCACCTACTTTGCGGTTTTGCTCATTTGTTCTTTTCTAAATTCTGATAGCAAAGAAAAAGTCAAGTGGAGATAGAAATGGGTCTTTACATTGCAAAAAAACTACCATGACATAATATAAACAAAAAATATAGAATAAAAACAATATTTCGTTGTTACTTCTCTATTATATGGCTCCTCTGTAAACATAAATAAAATTTCCTAAAGTGTAGTCAATCTGCCCACACACGAGGGAAGGCCCAAATTTGGCTAGAAAACAAAGTAATTCAAAAAAACATAAGCTCAAAGCAATCAGAACAGCAGAAAGAACTAATGAGAAAATTGATCTGTTTGCATGGTAGAGAAAGTGGAAATAATTTCTTTCACATTACACAAATCAAGCCTTCATAATTAGATTTGACACAAATACCGGTATAACATCATTGCATGGGACATTAGGTTGTACTACAAAGTAATTTAAGTTGAAAAGGTAACTTCTGTTAATAAATTCACCAACCTAATAAGGGCAGGAACATACTCATGATAAAAAAGAAAAAAGTCAATAACACCTTTTCTAATTTAAATATTCGTTGCAGCTTGGGAGGACAGAATGAAGAGTAAAATACCAAAATCTAATCGTATTGCTCAGATTGAATAAAATGTATATAGCAAATAAGCAAAACGCAGATTAAAAATTATACAACTTTTTTCTCCAATTTACTCCAAATTAGTTAAGTGATATTGCATATACACGAGCTAACTGGTGACAGTGAAATGAAGAGAGACTAGTAACTTTCTGACAATCGTAGAACTGAATTATTTGTACATTCATTACTCTGCAGTCTTACTCACCATTTAAAAAATACAAGAAAAATTCAAAGGCCTACTATGTTTGGGAAAATAAGGAGGACGTTAAGAAGGGTGTATACTGAAGTCTTAAATGTGAACCTAAGAGAAAAAAAAATTATTTTCTATTTATTTGAAAAGATAAAATATGGTTCTGGTTTGATTTACATTACGGCAATCAAAAGTTAAGTTTATTTCGTGGCCTCTTAAATGTTTTCCTGCGTGAGTCAGCTAGTTATCAATTCATTGCCTCTGAGATCCAAATTCAGCCTTAAGTACAATTGAGATGATGAAATGGACTGTGTAAGCCGGCATTTCTCCTCTTCAGGGAATATGATGTTGGATTCCAACTTTGTCAGTGGTGGGTACTAGAGGGCATTGTAAGAAGAAGGGGGTTCTTACCTTCCTGGATCCAAAATGCTGTTTGCTCTGCCTTGCTCCTGTGGAAGCACATCAGCAATCTGCATGTCGGTGGTGGTGGTGGTGGTAGGGTGACCTTTCTCCAGCTGCAAATCCCTCTGTAACCTTGCATCCATGGCTGTCTTCCTGAGTGCACCTTGCCACGGCCCTCCTTATGAAGACACTGCGTGATCTGGGACTCTTAGCCACAGTGTCTAGACTCACCTGTGTCCTCACACACGAGCCACAGTTTGACCGTGCCTCTGGGCATTGTTTCCCTGGGCTTTCTCAGTACAGAGCTCCAAGCCTCCTACACAGGTAGTGGATGTTGGCTTCCCTCTGTGTAGCTACACATCAACCTCGCCTTCCCTGTGCTCTGGAAGGCAATTTCCTACTTTCCCAGTTCCTGGGTCAGATCTAGCTTGGGCAGCCCAGCAATTTTTTTTCTAATTCTTTGAGCTACAACTATATCTTCTTTAACAAGGCCTTGGGAATGGGGCTTCCATTCCAAAGTTGTCCTTCCTTAGTGACTTTCTTTCTACCCTAGAGTATCCTTCATAATATTTGTATATTTGTAGAGTAACCTTGTGTGTCAGGGTGCCCAAGATCATCTCCACTCTTGATGACTCACTGGAAGGACTCACGGCACTCAGCACACAGTGGGTCTCATGGCCGTAATCCATCACAGGGAAGGGACACAAGGTACAGAACGGCACATCAAACCAGGCTCAGTAGCAGCAGTCCTCTCTCAGCGGAGTCACACTGAGCTCACTTAATTCCTTCAGCATCAACAGTGACAACACACGTGAAGTACTGTCTGTCAGGGTCGGGGTTGGGGGCTCATGGCGCAGGCCCTCTCCGCCTCCTACATAGTAGCATCCCAACCTCCCAGAAGGACAGCAGGCATTCAGCATTAAACATACGATTCGCATTGAGACTTTCAGCACAGTGAGCCACACTTATCAGGAAATGCAGAAATCCTTCTAAAATCCAAATTCCCAGAGACAGCCAAGGTCCAGCCTTGAAGCAGCTTTTTCTAAGAATAGCAATCTCAAGTCTGTTACTTTAATTCTTTTCTGCACACCTAGCACCATTCTCTATATTTAACTTCCAAAGTTGAAATTACTGGTTTTGTCTGGACTTAGACCAGTGGGGTATATATATTTTATATTGTAATCTATCCCAAGAAGTAACTACTATACTTGGTTACTTCTTGGGGTATATTATACTTTTTAAATGTAACGCAAATTTCCAATCTTTTCAGAAAAAATTTAGAAATGATTTCTGAATACTATTAATAAGTATTATCAGCAGTTGGCCTTATGATGCTAAATAGCAGTTCAATTCAGACAATTTAGGAAAAGAAATCTGGACAGCTGGTAGCTAGGTTTATGTCTGTACCCAAAAGTCATTTTAGACTAAAGTGAGTAAAAAAAGGAACAAGCGTGAAGACTGCAAAACATGTTCTTGTTTTTATGTGAAAAACTTTTCTTTCAACTATTTTGTTATATTTTGAATATTCAAATTATTTTAAAATATTCATTAAGAAAAAGGATTGGCTACTTTAAAATTCTATGAGTTTAAACGTGGGAAATGGGAAAATGCTAAAACTGGCGACAGCAGAAGCAAAATATATTTCACACGTGTCCTACAAAGCAGGTGGAGAATTGAAAAGGCAAAGTGATCATGTGGGAAATTCATTCTGGGTCCTTTCCGATAAGGCAAAACTGCCACCAAGCCAGGGTAAGACCCAGGCACCTGTGCTAGCCTTTGAGGCTTATTTATTTGGTTCTAGCAAAAGCTACAAAGCAAAACTGAGTTGAAGGGGCAATTTTTGTCTGTGGATTTCAGATTCCTTGAATTCTTGGAAGGCAGAACAGAAGAATCCCTGACTAAAGGCTTTCTGGTAAGTACCTATGAAAAGTTATGATTCCTACACATAACGGGATGAGAGAGGCTGGCATAAGCCTCTCCGGTGTTCAGAGCAGATAAAAAGCAGAGGCCATGTGTCATCAAAACTCCCCTGAGGAAGTAGGTTCTATTTGGATATTGCTGACAAAGAATCAAATAATATCAGAGGGTAAATATTCTATACTCAAAAGCCAGTCAGCCCTATAATTTTACAGATAGGAAAAAGACAGGAAGGGTTAAGTTATATGGCAAAGCAGCAAAGCTAGTTAGGAGCACTCAGGAGTCACAAGCAAGAGAGCAGAAACAGTTGCTCTGTGATACACAAATTCAGTGCCCTTTTTATAGAGCACTTGTCACATCGGAGAGAAAACACTAAATAAGAGATGCATGGCTCCTAACACAGGAAAGCTGAATAAGAATTTGGTGGTAAAACTCAACAGACGGCAAGCAGGTGGGAGGGGAGGAGAGGACAGTAATTCACACCTTACCTAACAGGTACAGTGCACACTGTCCGGGGGCGGGGGTCGCACTTAAATAATTTTGACTCACATTGTGCAAAAGTAATTCATGCAACAAAAACATTTTTCCCTCCATAATATTCTGAAATTAAAAAAAAGAATGCCATGTGGTAGGCATCAACAGGGTTATGATAAAATCATTGTGTACTTGAAATATCAGAGAAGGGCTGCATTTTGGATTTTAGAATTTATAAGTTTTCTTAACTTGCTATATACTTAACAACAGTTTTTAAAGGTTATTTTAATTATTGCTCTTCCTGATGATTTATTGAATATGTCTTCTTTAACTAAATAGCGTGATGAGCTTGAGAGGGTTTTGTTTTCGTTTTCACCTATTTAAACTTGTCACTTGAAACCTATTACATTAAATGCCTAGGACAAATAGTCGGACTGACATTCAGCAGGAGTTAGGACACTCATGTTACCCACTATGCTTAATACTTTCTGACAGTCTTTATCATCACCATCCTTGTTATCTTATAGCCATAATTATTTATGTCTTAAAGGTTTAATTCAGCCCTCAAGTTGCAGGTAGGATTCATGCTGTCTTGGAGGTATTACAGTGTATAACTCCTCCCCCAGGGTGTTCTGCACCCTCATTTAGCATTTAGTGACTTACTTTCATAACAAAGATTATCTCTTCCAACATCTTTGCTTGCCATAAACGTATTCCCAATTGGGGAATTGAAATATTATTCCTATCGCTGGCCAATCCCAAGTGTAAGAAAGATGACCCTGATAGTCAGGCACATATATTTCCATGTTACTTCCATTCATTCTAGCTTTTAACATAGTTGGTAAGAAACAAAGAAAACAATCAAAGCAATTTTTAAGTATATTAAAACAGGTCTTATGTGCCCAGCAGGGGTTTTTTGTGGACTAAACTTTTTCATTTCATTAACCCATCTTTTTTTTTTCTATTATTGTTTGCATACCCTTGTCCTGCTGGGCTTCCTCCTTAGACTACTCTCATGTATTTTCAGTGCTTTCCATGAAATAAGAACTCAAAAACTCAGTGTATTTTATCAGTGCAGAATACAATAGCATATTTCTTCCTTTGCTAATGTACTCTATTAATGAATTGATAAATTACTTATGTTTTTCAAAGACATTTATCTTTCAATTGAAAAATGATAAATTGATAAATTAGCTTCTCAGTTACTGATACTACTAAGGTATATTTTACATAAGCAGTTACAAATTTAATATCAGTGTTCATTCAGAATACTAAATGAAGGCCAAAGACCCATGACATTAGGTATTAGAAGACACTTCTCACCTTGCTGATATCCATTGATGTGATGACATATGTGGCACTTTGGGGAAAAGTCTTAAAAGTACAATCTCCTATTACAAACAAAACTATTCTACTGAATTTCTTAATTGGCATTCTTTTAGCACATTTGCTTAACAAACTAAAAACTTTTCATTAAATTCATCAAAATAATGCTAAGTTCAACAAAACACAAATCTTGGCCTCAGGTAGCTTAACATTTAGTTGAGAGATTAATTCTACCTTATAAATTCTATATATTAAATGCCATAGATAATGTAAGTAGGAGTGCAAGGTGGGTGAGTGCAAAGGAAGGAAAGGATATGTTTCACTGAAGACGTAACATATTGTCTGAGTCATAACAGTATATATCAGGAGGCTAAGTATATAGGTGTGGAGAGGAACTTCTCAAAACACAAATTCTTTTACTACACTAAGTAGTAATTATTTGAGTATATGAATCTATATGTATTCTCTGAGGACCAACTAAAATTTTACTTTTTATTATTTGCTGAGTTTTAATCCTTAAACATAATATTTATTCATTGTTCAATTGAAAAATAAATGTCTTTGAAAAACATAAGAAGCCTGGCCTAATGGCTCATACCTATAATCCTAACACTTTGGGAGGCCAAGATAGGAGGATCACTTGAGGCTGGGAGTCTGAGACCATGCCGAGCAACAGTGAGACCTCATCTCAACTAAAAAAAAAAAAAAAAATCAGGCATGATGGTGAAGCTTGCAAGCCCAAGTATTTGGGAGGCTGATTGCCTTAGCACTGGAGTTCAAGGTTACCATGAACTGTGATTACACCATTGTCCTCCAGCCTACAAAACATGGTGAAATCCTGTGTCAAAACAAAGCAGGGAGAGAAGAGGTGTAAAAGGATTTGAATATGCGTCTTGCCTGTATTATGTGTGTATAGATTCATCAAAACATATTTTTCAAACTTGAAAATAAGATCAACTTTTTTGTCTCTGCTTTTCAGCAGATATAGCAGAACAGTGAAGGCAGAAATGTGTTCTGCAAATGCCATGAAAATTTCATGTAGTGTTGTACACTCCTAAATTTCATAGCTTGAAAGAGCCATAAAAATGAAAGTAATTTATTTTTTTGAGAAAGTACAATTTTGAATGACTTCTACACTTTAATTTGTTCTGAAGTTATAAAGGACAAATAATTACTTCTGGTCAAATAATTATTTCACATATAGGGAACTATGTGATAAAACAAGCAATTTTGATTATTGTGGAAATTTCTGATATTTTATAGATTTGTTTTAGTAATTACAAGTGATAATCAATCCCAAGAAAAATAGGCACTGACAGAAAAAAAGGAGATAATTTTAGCAAGTAAAATTTGATTTCTAAATAACTTATTCTTTTAATTCTTAAACATTAAAGCTTAAAGAAAGACTAACAAATCCTTAAAAAGAAAGGTTGAAAATCAAATTAACAAGAAATGAGCATAGGGCACATAATATTTTTAAAATAATAGGAAAATATCAAAAGTATAAGAATAGTTGGTTAGAAAAAGCATAAGGACTCATGCTGGCACAATGAAAGATCTTTTGACAATATTGCTCAGAATTAACCTTCTATAGAACATTAAAAGCAAATGCCATAGGTAAGAAGATTTGTAAATAAAACGAGAATTTCATATGCAGAGGAAAGGTAGCATGTAATCAATTATCAGTATTAAGTCAGGAAATTTTTTTCTTTAAAAAATCAACATCTGCTTAAATTCTTATAACAACCATAATTAACATGTTCCTGTCTCACATACTGTTGTATGAAAGTTGACTTATTATTTATGTATTTTCCTTCAAGCTGAAATGAATATATGGGTTACAGACTGTAGGCGACTCAGGAAGTATTACTGCTTGCTGTTCATTGATGTCCAGCTGATTTATTTTTGAACACTCTGCTCTGTCTATCCTGATGGCATGTGCTATAATGATCAATGTGAATGAGATGTATTTCCTGACCGAGCCAATATAAAAAGCATGACAGTGAAACATTGCAGAAGGGTAAAGTCATTTTTACTTCTGTTTAGAAAAAAACATACTTTACTGCTTTTGACCTTTTAGTATTTTCTTGCAGTTAGCCATCATATCATCCAATTCTATAAAAAAAAAAAAAATCACTTCCAAAGCAACATAAAATAAACCAAGACATCGGGTAGAGGATGAAAAGTACTGTATTCAGTGACACACAGCATATAACAGAAAGGGAAAATCTCTAAATCAGCTGCAATGTATGTTTGCTTAAAGCTTTCTTTCCATTTTAAATGATTAAAAAAACAAATATTAAACATATATAAATATATTTAAATATGTTTTTTCCCATGATTCCTCTGTCTGAGGTCCCATTATTTCCATGTATTCTTTTTCTATTTTCATCTAGGACTAAACACCCACATGAATAAAAGTAGTTAAATATAATACAGGGTTCACTTTAGTTTAGACAATTAATGAAACTGTAGAATTTAAAGGACACTGCTGTTAATTCCTAATTATTTTTTACGTATTTATTTTTCTCCAACTCTGTCTCCTGGGCTACAGTGCAGTGGTGTCATCATAGTTCACCTTAACCTCAAACTCCTGGGCTCAAGCAATCCTGCCTCCACACCCCATAGAGCCAGGATTACAACCTTGAGCCACAAGCCTGGCTTATTTTTCATTTATTTTAATTGTATTATTGATTCTGTGTAAATTTCACATGTGCCTATTTTACACAGGGAGAAACTGAGGTGATTAAGATGCTTGCTCACGGTCAAACACTAATACATGGTTTATTAAGGTCTTCCTGATTTCTGACCCTGTTCTCATTATTTACACACATGTATGTATATTTCTTAGTTGCTCAGTGTACTATACACATACACACCCACACACATATATATATAAATACTTTAATCAATACTTCCCACTGCAAAAAACTATGAGTCATCTTGGTTGACCTTTGGTTTTTGATTTGGGAAACTGAGAAACTAAGAAATTATATGAAGGGTCACATAAGTGAGTTGGTCTAAGAGACAGAATATGGAACACATCTCCTGATCTTTCTCTCAGGTTCTTTCCATTAGATCATGCACTTTCTGTATCATTACCATAAAATTTTGTGTATTCAACTTAACATGTTAATGCATGTTTCAGGAAGGTGGAAAACGCAAAGCTTCTGTCACTTGGCTAGCATTATTCATGACCCCAGAGAACCCTAGATATTTGTGGTTTAGCAGTTTTTAACTCTAGCTATGCTCTAAAATCAATTTATATCATGATTGTAAATACAAATGTTCAAGTGTTGCCTTTGTAGATTAGTCTAGGTTGAAGCCTTGGATTCGGTATTTTAATAAAATTCTACAGATATCATCATAAAAACAATAATAGCAACAGTAATCGTAGCTAATAGATAATCACTTACCAAAGCTAAGTGCCAGGTCCTACCTCGGCCCTTTAAGAGTGATAACTCATGTGATCCTCCATGAGCACCTCCAAACAGCACCATCACTTAAATACCACAGTTATGGAATTTCTATAGTAGGAAACTGAGACAAAGAGGGTTTAGTTAATTGTCACATGGTCGCTTAGCCAGAGAGTGGAAAAGTTTGGATTAACCATCACTGTCATGAAGTTCTGTGGTCTCAAGCCACAGAACTTCAATCTCACTGCATCTCAATCTCACTGCATCTCTTCACTGGGGAGACAAAAACACTTGGGTAGATGGAATGTTAGTCATGCGACTACTCATACTACGTATTAGAGAGAAAAATTTTATTGAGAAACTAAATTGCTTCTTCTAGTCAGAAAGCTAGGGAGTGAGCTAGCTCACTGACAGGCTACTCAAGGTCTTTCTTAATCAACATTATCTTTAAGTTGTAGCAATTTTGCTTTTCTTTAATTATATTATACTTATGTATTGTATCATTCATAAGCCTCATTTAAAAGCAACAGAAACAAGCAATTTTGTAATGTAGAAAGAGTTGATCAGAAACATATTGAGAAGCTCACAAAATTGTTAATAAGGTGGATCAAGGCTCAATTTGCAGGAACAGTGGCCCAAAAGATTCCAGGAACTGTCCAGAGGGGAAAAGTGGCCAGTGCTACAGCCACCTCCACCATGTTCAGCTGCCAAGCGTGTGACAGGACCGTGCCCAAACCATGCCAGCCTTGCCATTGGTTCTATGATCAGAAGAAAAAAATTTAACCACTACTGCTCCGAGAAATCCAGTGTTAACTCTGTCATCTTGCCAATCAAACAGAGCTTATGTAGAGCACACTTAAGCAAACGGATGGCTGCCAGGAGTTTCACCTAAGCAAGTACAACCGTTGGCATCCTGAGTCACGGTCTTGAGCTGCAGCTGCAAAGAGAGTGAGCACATGCGTTTCCTGGCTTCCACTTTGGGCGAGGTTTACAAGATGCTGAGAAGCCAAAAAAGTAAGAAGAGTGAGAAAGGGGTGAAGGAAGGATGACTTTCACGCGGAGAAATACTTGATCCAAGCTTTTGGAATATTAATTGGATGAAGGATCTGCAATTTGGGAGATTCCTCAAAAATAAATTTTAACTGGACAATTCCAAAAAGGTTATTTTCACATTTTTCATTAGGGTGTGGTTTGGACAGTTCATGGTGTATTGAAAAAATAATAGAATCTCAGAGAAAGATCTAGATTTCAATACTATTCCCATTTATTAGTAGAAATGTAATCTTGTATTTGCATTCCTGAAACCATGTTTCTTTCAGGGAAGTTGAAATAATACTTTGTAGGATTGTATAAAAAAGTAAAATACCAAAAACCAAAATATTAATTTACTTTTTCCATCTCCTTTGGAACATTTTTAAAATATTGGAAAAATATTGAAACCAATTGTGTAAATTAAAATGTGCTAATAATTCTATTCTAATTCTTCCAGGATGACTTGAGCACTCTGTGACTCTCAGTAATAAAGGAAATTAGACATATTTTACCCCCCAATACAGCATTTTGACATGCTGACATGCCGAAATGACTGAAGAAGCCACAAGTTCTCTCCCCGCCACTGATATTCACCCTCCCCCTCAAAAAAAGTTAAAGTATCTTTATCTGCCTAAGAGAGTGAGACCTACCTAGGACAACAATTATTCTTTTATAATGAATAAAAGACCACACCTGAACAGACTCTGTAAGAGAGAACCTCCTGCCTTTAAGACCTAAATTCCAAAGAAACTATTGATTTATTTACCAGTTAATTAAGCAAATTTGTGGTGCTTCCTCCTATTATTCAATGTGCCTTCACATTGGCGATTTTGCAGTGAACCTTAGGGGACTAAGAGTCTTGCTCCCCAAAGAGAGAAAACAAGACCTTTCTCTTAAGGACAGTGTCTTCCCTCTCCTTTCTACTCTAAGTATCTATTAATCTTTCTGAAAGCCCCTCCATCTTCAAAGGTAGGGATGAACTGTGAGATTAAGATGGTGATTGTCTACCATCACACAACATAAATTTTCCTTTCTCATTCATTAATAGAATTCTGATTTTATTTGTGGAGATATTGAGCCCCGCTGGAGACCGGCCTAGTCCTGACTTTCCAAGCTGCTCTGGCCATGAGGCTATTTTCTGGAAAGTGTCATGTGGAACTTTTGGAAAATGTGTTAAAATGATGGGATATTTTTAAACTTTTTTTCTCCCTTCGCTATTGTGATCCTTGGAGCAAGATTATATTAGTGGAAGTTACAGCATCTTGGTCATCTTTTTTTCATGAGGTCAACTTG
This sequence comes from Perodicticus potto, assembly GCA_963574655.1. NCBI lineage: Eukaryota > Metazoa > Chordata > Mammalia > Primates > Lorisidae > Perodicticus > Perodicticus potto. The sequence goes on from CAUYRH010057447.1 coordinate 14,758, forward strand.
ATAGCGAAAATCAAATGGGGCAGAGAAGAGAAACAGAAGAAACCAGGTATGTAATCACTTTGTGTAGCTTCAGGGTGAGCCTTGCCCTGGACTTCTGATACGTGAGAGAATAAATACTTGTCTGTTTTAAACACTGTACCTCAAACCTATATTACTAACAGACAATCTCAATCAAAGCTAAATTTATCAAATCTCATTTAAATAATTCAATACTTGCCACAGTGAACAAAATATAGCAAATACTTAAAAAAGATTAATTTAATTTTAAGATAAATATAAATGATATTTGATTTGCTTATTATTTATAGTTTTGGGAAATACTATCTTGTACTTTTCAATTGCCGTTCACTAGAGTTTTTTTTTTTTTCTTTTAAATACATGTATTTTATTATTCTTCATTACATTATTCCCCCCCCCCACTCCTCCGTGGTAAGACAGAATTGATTTATAGAAAAGAATACAGAAAACACCAAAGCTTCTGGTAGAGGGAGAGATTTCAAGTGGGGAGAGAGAAGCTCTCTCCGTTTCTCTCCCGGTCTTCCCTCGTCTCCTCCTCTAGGCCTCTAGCCTCAGGGTATATATAGGTGTATGGGTTCCTTGGCCAGGAAAGGAATGAATACAGTCCCTTCCACTGGGGGCAAGGTAAATGAGTGTATCGATGAATGGACACAGTCCATCCATAGAATTCAGGCCTAGGAAATTCACAAGAAACTGACCTAGGCATAGGAAATGGGGGTTCCACATTTAGTCCCAAGTGTAAAGTGAAGGAATCACCAAGGCACAGGTGTCTCCTCAGCAGTTGTCCAGCCCTTTTGGCCAGATACTATATTTCATTTGTGAAAAGTGTATGCAGAAAAACCATAAAGTGAGAAGGCTCTAACTGTAAAAGGAACTTAGTATGTTGGACATTAGTTAGAAATAAGTTATACCCTCATTTTTTTTTTCTCCTAGTTTTGTCACCTGAAAGTAAGGAATGATTGATCAAGTTCATGAGTCACTGGGTATCATACAACTGCTTAAGAGGAATGGTTTCAGGATGGGTTTGTGACAAATGGTAGCCCAATTAATTCTTTAGCAAGGTTAAAGAAATTCATCAACAGAAAAAAGAAGGTGTGTTTTCTTCCTTACAGAGACTGCAGTCAGATTCTTAGAGATGAAAATGAAATATGTGATAAAATTATATTTACCCTATTGCCTTATGCTAGCACAAAGGCAAGCTGAAATAAATTTAAATTTCACTTTTTTAGGGAGCTGGAGGATATTCCAAATGATATAGTCCTATTTTAATTATTGAAAAACTGAAAGAATAAATATGCTGCATAGTATTTTGAAGCAAAAACAGAACACATGTAATAGATATTTTGATACTTTTATGATTACAAGCATAAGATAATGGATTGGTCATCTAATATGTGGCTTGTCATGTAAGGATGTTATTCAATTTAATTCCTATGACAATGTAAAGTAGATATATTATTATCATCTGCCTTTATAATATGAAGATTAGAAGTATCAAGAATTTAAGTAACTTAAATTCATAATTAGACAGCTTCTAAATGTTAAAAATGAAATTTGAATTCCAGTTGCCTGACTGAAAGCACAGACATTCCTTTAATCAGCAAGTTGCACTCTATCTGGATGGGAAGAAATCCAAGTAACATTCATGACACTGGACTTGACACATTTCCTGAGTTTATATAAAGCCATGGTTCAGCTTTTGCACCTTTTTAATTTTCAAAAATATTAAAAGTCACATCATTTCTTGCTCAATGATTGGCTGTATGAAACAAGTGCCACTGAGGAGCTAGCTAGATGGGAATGAGGTTAAAGCTGTGGTTCTCAGGAGGAGAACATGGGACTGTTTCCTTCCTGGGGACATTTGACCACGTCAGCAAACTTTGTCACGCTATGCATGGGGGTTGGGGAGAAGGGCAGGAAAGGTGCTAGTGGCATTTTGTGGGTCAGCCAAGGGGTGCTGTGAACATCCTGCAATGTACAGGACAGACCTGCAAAACAAAGAATTATCCAGGCCAAAATGCCAATAGTGTCGAATTTATAAAACTGGGCTAAAGCCTTTCTATGGATGGAAAAGACACGAGGGGAAGTGGTGGATTCTTTTAGTCCTGTTTGTTTTGATCTGAGTTTTCGTTGAGTGGAAATATCAATTGCTGCTACCATCACTGCCTTCCAGGATGCCGATTGTCTTGTAAAAAAGACATCACAATTTTAAAGATCTTCACTCTTGTGATTGGATTTTGAATCACGCGCAAGTTCAAGAAATGTTCTTTTATGAGTTAAAATTGAACACAGTTTATTCTTTACTGCAGAAATTTCTTCCTCATTTACTACCTGACAAAGCCACTTATTGTTTCTCATAACATTTCCTGATCCTTGAGACACAAAGGCTCGCTTGAGTGCTTCTTTTGAATTAGCAGATTTTTGAGAGTGTACGCAGAACAAGTAATGAAGTTAGAAAGTAATTTAAATCTAAAAAGAACTCTATTAATGAAGTTTATGTAGAAGAGAAATGGTTTCGAAGATACTATTCTGTAGAAAAAATTGGTTTTATGTCAGAAGTAGACAGATATATAAAATTTACTTTTACCTTCCAAATAAATGTGTGTGATTCCTATCATTGTAATGTATTTGATTTAGTAAACATTTATTTAATGCTCAGTGTTTACTAAGAACCAGCTGCCAAATTTTATTCACATCTTTGCATGGCAAGATATTTAGCGACAAATAAAATTGTTTACATGAATGTTAATAAAAATCTATAAGTAGAGACAACTCTTTTTTGAGACGTAATTGTATCAACGTTAGCATGAAAGAGGTTTTCTATCACCTGTTTTTCTCTCATGCTATACCTAAAAGGTTAAAACAAAAATCTCTTGCTACTACCAAAGTGATCTACAAATTGAGCATCCCTATCAAAATACCAATGCTATTCTTCACAGAAATAGAAAAAAAATCCTAAATTTTGTATGAAACCACTAAAGATCTGAATAGCCAAAGCCACACTGAGCAAAAAGAACAAAGCTGAAGATTTCAAAATATACTGCAAAGCTATAATAACAAAAACAGCATGATACTGGCATAAAATCAGACACATAGACCAATGGAAAAGAAAAGCAAACCCAGAAGTGAATCCACAATAACCATAAAGTTAATTAACAACCACGACTGATTTTTGAGAAAGATGGCAAGAACACTCATTGGGGAAAAGACACCTCTTCAGTACATGGTGCTGGGACAACTGAATATCCATATGCAGAAGAATGTAACTAGAGCCCCTCCCTTACAAAAATCAGTTCAAACTGAATCAAAGACCAAATTTTAAAATCTGAAGCTGTAAAACAACCAGAAAAAGATGGGCAATCAACCACCGAAAACAGGCAATGGTTTAGGACATGAAATGGCTATTATCAAAAAGACAAGAAATAAATTATCTTCTAGTGAGAATGCAGAGAAAGGGGAAGTAATATACACTGTTGGTGAGAATATAAACTTGTATAGCAATATGGGGTTTTCTCCAAAAAATGTAAATAGAAGTACTATGGGATCCAGATATCCTACCACTGGGTGTTCATCAAGAGGAAGGACGTGAGCATATCAAAGAGGCATCTAAACTGTGTTTACTGTCACACTACGTATTCAACAACTGATGAAATACTATTAGGCCATAAGAAAGAATGAAATCCGGTCACTCATGGAAAACATGGATGAATCTGGAGGAGTTTAGACATGGTCTTAAATGAAATAAACCAGGTGCATAAAGTTAAGACCACATATTCTCACTCAGGTAGAAGATTAAAAAAAGTCGATCTCATGGAAGTAAAAAGTAGAACAGAGGATGCTAGAGGCTGGGAATGATTGGGGGGAGGGAGAGATAGGGAGAAATTTGTTAAAGGATGCAAAATTAAAGCTAGATAGGAAGGATAAGTTGTAGTGTTCCACGGCACTGTAGGACATTAAGATATAGTCTCAAATAGCTAGGAGGAGGATATTGAGTGTTCCCAGCATAATGATATGACAAATGTTTGAGAAGAGAGATTGCTAATCACCCTGATCTGATCACTATACTTATCAAAATATCACTGTGTTTCCCAAAAATATGTGCATTTGTACGTGGCAATTTGAAAAAATAAGAATCTCTTGGCATGAGAATCTCTTGATGTCACAATTAGAACATTTAAATTAGAAAGTTATGGTTTGTTAGAAGGATTTTATGTCCAAAGGAATTACCTTGCCACAGGTAGCATACTTACTAGTGCAGTAGAATTGCTCAAAATTTATATAATTTGGTAGATTTTTTTCCACTGATACAAGGTATATCATGAATACCATATAATTGTGTCATAACAAAAAATGCATAGTAAGGCCAATACAGGTTGCAAAAAGCATTCCATAGACAATACGAAAATTCATGGGAACTTTTTAAAAATACTTTAAAGTTGGGGTTTTAGGTCCCCTGAGATGGTTACCAAGGCATTAAAGTATACAGGGCCAATGCAGCCATTTGAAATACTGAAAATAAAACAATAGTTATCCCTGAAAACTGGTCACCTCTGAATATCTGCCATAGACCTAAGGACAGTGCTGGAAGGACCTGGCCTAACTTAGACCCAGACAGTGTGAATCGGTCACTGTCTGTGTAGAGGAGAGAGATCATTTAGGGACATTGTCTCCAAGAGTAAATCATCCAAAAAATCAGATATCTAATTACCTAGATCATTTTCTGGGCACAGAATGGGGGAAGTCATCATTTTTATTAGTTTTTTATTATAGTGCTTGGCAAAACAGTTCTTTTATTTTGATTTTTTTTCTATGCTACTCTATGGGGACTAAGAATCCACCTACTTTTCAGTTAGTTGTGATATACTTAAAATGTATGTAAATGTCCCAATATGAGAGCACTTGGTTATGATGGAAACTAAGATGTGATTCTGTGTTTGGAGGCAGTGTGGTGCAGGGAGGGTCTTGTGTACCAAAAGCACAGGACTGACTTGGGTGAGTCAAGCAGGCCTCGGTGTGAGGGAAACAAAGCCCTCAAGCACAGAAACCTGTCGGGGTCCCACCCGGGGGCTAAGACCTATGGAACTGGCTCCACGGACTGAAGAAATATAAAGTTATGAGCAATGATAAAGAAAGAGACACAAGACACAGAATAGAATTTTCAAAGGTGGGAGCTCAGGAGACCACTACCCATTTGTGGGTTCTGGCGAGTGGCCCTGAGTCTCGGTTCTACTCAGTTTTTATTGACATTTGTCTGTCCAGGTGATAATCTGAGGGAGAGAACAAAGACCCCTGCAGTTTCTCTGAGTGAGCATAGCAGCTCCTATTGTTATTAACTTGAAGGACTTGAGCAGTTTTGAGGAATCTGAAACTTGAGCCTTGTGTGGGGGAAGGAAGCCTCCTGTCTGGAGTCACACACACAGATTCCTAGGGAGGTGTTAAGCTCCCCTGGTTCACTGTGGAGTAAAACGCCACTGGCATTAATCTCCTCTGAGGAACCAGTGGGAAAGAGACATTTTCCTCTCATCACCCCCACAGAGGATTTTCCTCTGAGATAAGGGGTGTAAACCCTCCTGCCCATATTTCAGGGCTTGAGTTGTTCCCTTGATCTCTGCCCCAGTCAAATGCAAATCTGCACAATGGGTATCTGCCTTGTCTGTTTAACGGGCAGGAAAGGACCTAGAAGATGTATCTTTCCTGGGTCTTGCCATAATCTCTTTTATGGCCATCATTTTCCTCAGAGTGTTCACAGACTCAGCAGGGGTATTGGTGTAAGCTGTATCCCATGTAGACCAGAGTTTCAGGAAAGGCCAGAAACTTGTTTAGATAAGAAATTTAGCAATGTCTAGTTTAAAGGTAAACTAGCTGACTTACCTTTGTTCCAACTCCTTCAGCTTACTTTTTAATTTCCCCTTTTTCTGAGGGTGTCATCCCCTGCCAAGAATGGGGTCTTCTGTCCCCCTTCTGCCTGCAGCAACCTACTCACCATGGCAGGGGAAGCATTGAAAGGAGATAACAGGGCCACTGGACCCACACAGAGCTCACAGGCAAACTTGGCACAAGCTCTGCAGGGAGAAACTTCCTGGGGCCCAATTCCTAAAGCTGTCAAGATATTGGGGTAGGTGTGGAGAATACCCAGGTGATGACGTGAAACTCAATATTCAGGCAAGTGGCAACACTTGTAAAGAGACTTGAAAATTCAGTTATAGGATCCAACTTCATGGAGCTGCACAGGACGGGAAAGCTCTCACCAGCAAGGAGGAGGTGAGTGGAGGGGAGAGTGGTGCGAACTCTCAGAACGGGGCTGCTCAAGTACAGGATAAGAACAACACAGCGTGAAGTGGGCGGCGCTGGTACTTCAGTGCGACAGACCATCTGAGTCACCCCTGCGTAGCCTTCTGGGGTCTAGTGGCCACAAAACAGCCTGGACCTGAACTTGCTGCCAGCTGTATGGCTGAGCATTTCCTGCCCAGGTCTGGCATGCTGGCTTCATTCCCGGCTTCAGCTCTTATCAAAAACGAACGAGCAGGTCTTTGGAGGCAAAGGCTCTCAGGAGGTGTTGTTAGCCTTTCTTGGAAAAGGGAATGGAACTGTCTAATCCGAAAGGGGAATGAATGTGAGGTGCTAAGGAAGACAGAATCTGGAGGAAGGGTGGTCCTCTGTGTGCTGGTACGATGCTCAAGAGAGAAGGTTGTGATTCAGCACACAGCATTTTCTTATGTTTGTTGGTGGCCTTGTGTTTCTGTTTTAGATTCATCTGTATTGATCCATGGCGATGCTCAAATGAAGCATATGGCTCTGTGCATAGGACAATTCCCTGAAGCGTGTCCTCTTTTGTGAATGTATCGTACTTCTTCAAAGAGCCTTTCATGAGTCTTCCACAGGACATCGATTGCTTTCTTTTAAAAAATCCTGTAATGCAGCTGGAAAAGTGTAACTGAGCATTTAAATAATCTTTGCTTAAAAGTCTTTAAGTATTTCAAATATGTAACTCTTATTTTTCTAAAACATTAATGAGGAGGGCTTATCCTCTTGCTTTTATTTATTGTATTTTAAGAGACTTAACTGAGTACTGATCTGAGACCAAACATCTTGTTTTTTGACCAATCGATTATCTACATAAGTCAGAACTCTGTCATTACCCGGAAATACTCATTAATTGTGTGACTTCGGACTTAGAAAACAGTAGATTGGAAATCCATGGACTAAGAATTCTAATCTTAATTCCGAATAAATTTTTATGTGACTTGAACAAATCATGTGTATAAGGTTATTTTTCTGTAAAATAAAAATGTTGTGAAGGTTTTATGGTCAAAACTGCTTAACATGGAAGGAAATTTCAGGAATGTGAACAGAAATGACAGGGAACTGGATCTTGTTTCTGATCCCATTTTGATTAATGTGTCTTATAATTTATACAACAATTTCATTATGTGTAAAATGTATTATGAATCAATAATGAGGATTTTCCTTACTATTACCAATAAGTGGGTATTTATCTGGAGGCATTTAACAATGTTCACGGTTGGCTTGGTGCCTGTGGCTCAATGGGCTAAGGCACCAGCCACATACACCTGAGCTGGTGGGTTCGAATCCAGCCTGGGCCCACCAAACAACAATGACGGATGCAACCAAAATATGGCCGGTGCCTGTAGTCCCAGCTACTTGGGAGGCGGAGGCAGGAGACTCACTTGAGCCCAGGAGTTGGAGGTTACTGTGAGCTGTGATGCCACGGCACTCTACCCAGGGTGATAGCTTGAGGCTCTGTCTAAAAAAAAAAAAACAATGTTCACGGTGAATTTTCTGAGAAAATAGTGAATGAATAACTAGGTAGCAGTCTAATGTAGTCTGAAAACTACATCTGCGTCATCTTCGAGAGTGTATTAATTTAATACTTTGCAGGATTTTACTATCGGTATCTTTTGTATTGTAAGCTAATTAGAACTATCTAGGGAGTGTTATTATAGAACTTAAGAATGTCTGACCCTGTAATGCTTGACCTTATTTTGTAAGAATGCCCTCAAATTTATTTGAATGACAGTTCTTAAATGGAATAATTTTAGAATCATAGAAATCGTTATGTGTATTACTTCTTTAGTATTCATTGACTGCGAAGCATAAAAATGTTTTAATTTTCTTATTTTTAAAATGCTGAATAATAGAATAATAAAGTAAAAGTAACCTAGGTCATTTTCTCCATTTTCAGTCATACGATTTTTTAAAACTTCTGAACTCTGGAACTTACTTACTTACCTGTTCATTCTCCTTTCTCCAGACGTAACTGTAGAAAACTGTGAAGGAATGCTTCTCATCCTAATTTATCTTCCCTTTTTGCTTGCTGAGTGGAAGAAAAAACTTTGAAGCTTGAAGCTTGAACCCTGATATGGTTATTTCACGGGGCTTGAGGTCTTTACCAGAGGGCTATCTTTTTGTTCCTGAGGTTGATGATTATGATATTTTGGTGCTGTAAAAAAAAGTCAAGATGAAATGCTTATCTGAATCTTTTTTCTCCTCAAGAATGCTATAATTTTATTTCAAGTTAAGAATAGGATGTCTTTTCCTATGATTATATATGCATTGGTAGATTATAGATAATTTTTATTTTTGGATTTTATTTTCTGAATTTCCATAGTTCACATATATGTATCTATATGATATAGATACCCACATATGAGCATATTATCCATATTCATGTGTTAGGTTAATGTTAAAAAAGTAAAATAGAAGTTTTAAAAAGCATCTGAAATGAAGGGAAGAAAATATAGTTTTTGAGATCCATGAATAAATGTAATGCTTACACTAATGATCAACCCGAGAAAGTAATTTTGCTCTAAATGTGATTATTTCTTCTTAGCAGTATTCAGTTTTGTAATTGTTAAACAGCGTTGATCTACAATAGGCAAGGGAGGTCACTTGCATTATGTTTATGCCACAGGGTGTCCCGCTTCTCCTGAGCTGTGGCACATGGAGCTAGCGAGTAGGGTGAGACAGCGTCCCCTCCTCAAAATCCATTTAGACTCCATGATTTGTGTGGAGACCAAGACACTTGTGACAGTGGAGGAGACATGACCTCTGTCTACAGCTGGGGTTTGGATGGGTAGAGTTCTATCTGCTGGACTTGAACAACTGTAAGATACTATGAAAAATGCAAGGTTACAGACAGGGGAAAAGTCATCGTAAGGATTGACTTTTCCATAGTGGAGGAGGGCATCGCTGATGTGTGGCATTAGGTATGGTGAGGACTGACTGTGCCATAGTGGAGGAGGGCATCGCTGATGCGTGGCATTAGGTACGGTGAGGACTGTGCCATAGTGGAGGAGGGCATCGCCGATGCATTCCATTAGGTACAGTGAAAAACACAGTTGTGTTTGAGCAAGAAAATCTTTCACATCTTCTGAGTGTGGGTGCAAGTATAAACCTACTTAATCACAGCACAGCGGCAAATGTTTGCCTCTCAGAGGAGCTTTTCTGGGCACAGGATGGGTTGACAGCAGTGTTTGTCTGACCTACTTGGTAGCTCTCTGCACTTCAGTAGTTTGAGGGTCTCTGAGTCCCTGGGGCCAGGGGTGGAGCCCAGGTTTGGTTAGAAGAGGAAAGTGTAAGCACAAGCGTTTTCAGTGATGGCAATGGCGGCCCAGCAGGGACAAGGCATATGCAACTGGGCTTCGTGGCATTACGGCTGACAGGAGATCATCGGCCAGACTGTAGTCCAGACTAGAGTGTGCCCAAAGGAATTGGACAGGGAAAGAGGCACGCGTAACAGGATTGCATCTCTGACTTCCGGAGGGACTTTTGTATCCCTATGTTGACTGACACTTTATTAAAAGAGGGATTTCAGGCCTCATAGTCAAACCTCTCTGGTGTTGTAAGTGGCAATAAAATATTTAATAAGAGTGTAAACTCAATCACATTTTGAATGACTCGTATGCAGCACAGCATTTGTTATGATTATTTTATTATGTTGGTATTTCTTTATTATTTTATTATATATTTTTTCATTTTAGAGATAGGGTCTTACTCTTGTTCAGGCTTGTCTCAATCTCCTAAGTGCCAGTGATGCACCTGCCTTGGACTCCCAGAGTGCTAGGGTTACAGGTGTGAGCCACTGTGCCCCGCAAGTCATCAGGTTGCAAAAGAGAGTTCATGAGGACAGAAAACATAATAGTGCTGTTTTCTTTTCACTTTCATACAAGTAACAATAACAACAAACACTTATTACACCTTTTGTATTTGTTATGACACTTAGTACTCTCTGCAGCTTCATGAGGAAGATACTGGTTTTTTATCTATATTATGTAAACAGTGAAACTATGGCAGATGGAAGTTGAGTAACTTGCCCAAGATCCTCCAGGTGGCATAGTGTAGAAATGGAATTCAGATGCAATTGGCACGGGATTATCTCCCACCACATTGTGCTAATACGGGGAGAAATATGTGATGCCAGACATGTTGTGTGACCAATAGATGGAATGATCTTTTGAGTTTTAGTAACAAATAATCTGTACTTCTTGACTGTGTTTAATGATTTAAGATTCTATCTGAATCGCCCTCATACAATGCTGGTTGGAAGTAGCAGGGACACCAGCTAACATTATTTAATAGTTGGTAGCTTCTGTTAGCTATAGATGGATAACATGGCGGGTTGAAAATACTGAGAAAATTGGTATCCTTTAAAAGTTTATGATTTTTTGTTATTCTTTGGAAGAAAACATATTTATTATCATAGTACATTTTAATTAACCACTAAATGTAACATAGGTAGGTATCTATAATATCATCTTGAGATAAATTCACAGGCATCAGTTTAGAAGTGGATAAATACTTTGACTTTGTCCTAAGATTAAAAAAAAGTCTTTGATAAAAACTCATGGAGCTGATGAGTTACCCTAGGATAGGTAGGTGATTTCTGCTTGGGAAATGCATCCAAAACAGGTGTTGATTCTACTATCTAGATGAAGCGGGGGAGGGGGACATTTCTTTGGTGATGTGTTTTACGACTGGCCTTGGCTCTGTCTACCTCAACATTTTAATGAATAGCAGAATGAGAACATTGGTGGGAGAGTGATCATATTTACGATCCAGCCACCCATTCGCTTATGAAGGGATTCATATTGACAGAGTTCTGCCAGGCACTATTTTAGGCCATGAAATGAATGCAGCAGTGTACAACACACAAGTTCATTGTCTTCATAGGTTTTTACATTGAAGTGTGGAAAGAGAGCCACTTACGCACAAAAAGAATAAATAAATCACATACTATATTAGTGGTAGGTGCTATGGAACAAAATAAAGGAAGGAAGTGGAACAGAATGTACTGAGGGTTCACAATTTTCAGTGTGGTCAGGTGAGGCTTTGCAGTGTTGTTGACATGTGGCTGGGACTTCACAGGAGAGGGAGTACATTATTCAGACAGAATGGGGAAGAGCAGAGGGAACAAGTGCAAAGGCCTGAGGCAAGAAACCTCAAGTGTGGCTAGAGCTAAGTAAATGAAGAAGCAGGCAGCTGTGAGATCAGAGAGGGACTGACTGTGGAACCTTGTAAATCATTAAGGGATGCTGGCTTTACTTCTGAGTGAGTCAGCGGAGTCTTCTAGCAGGAGTTTTACATGACTTGACTTGTTTTTTGGAGGATGTGATTCTGGTCAATAGATTGAAAATAGATTGTAGGAAAAATATGTCGTAGAAGCAAGGAGAGCTATAAGAAGATGGTAGCAGTAACTGTGCTCAGTTTCAGGGTGTTTATTATTATGGCATTCCTTCGCTTTAAGACCTACTCTGATTTCAGAAATGTTAAATTATGAAACAAATTTTTAGCTTATATTGATGAGATTAGTAATTAAAAACTATGGTTCCTTGACTTCTTATTTTGAATAATGTCGATGTTTGGGTAGGCTTATCTTTTGAATATCCCAAATCCATAGAAAAATATATTTCTGAAAATAACTTTTTATTATATATCAAATTTTATTTTGTACCAAAAATTATATCCTATTATAGATAGAAGGAGAGCTACATATTTTCCCTAAATAACTTTTCAAAGCCTGCTCAGCTCCTTGAGATCAGTAATGAAATTCTTACCAGGTTTATATCAATTTCCCAGGCAAAAGTGTTATTGTTTTGTTTCTGGCAGTGATGCATTTCCTTTTGACTATTCATAACAAAAGGGAGGTTATGTAAAGACTATGTTAGCGATACCCTGTGTCCTAATTACTCTATCTGGGGAGCTTCAGCAGTTTGCACCGAGCCCCTCTGGCTATGTTGTAAAGTAGCTCCTGCACTTCTTGTACTTTCTGGTTTGCAGATAGATTTTGTTGGCACATTTTATCTTTATTATGAAGAGATCTTTCTTGAGGTCATATTAGACTGTCCTGGGAACTGCATGCTTCCAAGCTGATTGTGTAATGTTGATTAATGTGACATTGTTTTGTAACTCACGTGGTAACATGTTTTATTATTTAAAAATAGTTTGAATTTAGGATGTTTTAACTTTTATGAAAGTTTCCTTATGAAAAACCCTAAAAACTTAGTTGCAAAAATACTCCTGACAGAACTTTTTTTTTGATGACTAGCTGGTAGAAGGCTGGACTTGAACCCTAAGTAAATTTAGTGGAGAACAAGGAAGTATTAATAACTCATGAGGAGGTAGCTGTGGAGCAGCTATTCCTAACATCAAAACACGTGGTAACTTGTCAGATGGATCATTTTCTATTTAGTGAATGCCAGCTATATGTAACTGTTATAGTTATATAACCATGTTTAAGATTGGATTAAAAGAAAATAGTTAAAAATCTAGATTATTTAATCTTATTTACTTAGTTTTGTTTATGAATGAAGCAGTTTTTTTATTTTTTTAATTTTTTTGAGCAAAGTCACACTCTGTCACATTGGGTAGGGTGCCTTGGCATCATAGCTCACAGCAACCTCAAATTCTTGGGCTTGAGCAATCCTCTTGCTTCAGACTCCTGAGTAGCTGGGACTATAGCCTCCCACCACTATGCCTGGCTAGTTTTTCCCTATTTAATACAGACAGGCTTTCACTCTTGCTCAAGCTGGTCTGGAACTCCTGAACTCAGGCAGTGCACCCACCTTGGCTTCCTAGAGTGCTGGAATTAACAGGCAGGAGCCACCACATCCAGCCAGAAAAAATAATTTTAGGAACACTAAGGAGGAAATAGACAAACACTTCCATGGGTAATTATGAAGGCATTTGGTACAGATCATTCTGGAAGTATTTACAGAAGAATGTAGTCATTATAGAAGCTCTGCTTTTTTTTATTGGTGATTAGGTTTAAATTTTTTTTTGTTTAAACTGTTTATTTTTATAATTATTTAACCTTCCCATTATGATACAGAAAAAGTAGGAGCGGAAGGTGGGGGGAATCAATTGTATTTGTAATACTAATTTTCAAATTGGAATGAATTTAATTTTTGTTAAGGTAGAAAATCTTATTTCATACAAAATTCTCTAGGAAGTGGAAAAACTAATATTGCATTTGCATATCATGTTAGCATCATAGAATGAGGTTCAGCGCTACCTGTTTACCTATGTAAGCAAGAGGCAAAGCAATCCCTCCCCGTTGGTCTGTCCAAGGCATTTGGTAGCCTCTTTCTCAACTTTCTGGACTATTCAAAAAGTAAGCATCTGGGCAGAATGGTCAGCAGAGAACCACACATTTTATTTGGCAATCAGACAGAAAGCTGACTTGAACATCTGCATGTGTCCTACTCATTTCTGATTTTAGTGTCATCAGTATAATTTGTTGGCTTCAGCCTCTCTTCTACTCTGGTTGTGCTGCCATATAAAGCTGCCATTAGGGCATATACTCTGTTGTGAATCTCATTTGATCTCTCTGTAAGAGCTGTTTAAATTATCAGGATGAGAAGGCCATACCTTAGGAGGTGTCCTAACTTAACTAAGAGAATGCAGTTCTCTCTCTTCCCAAGATACAGCCCTGTAGATAGCTGCAGATTTTTTCAGCTGAGGTCTTTGTGAGGTCAAAGTATTTTCTTTCTTTCTTATTTTCTAGAGGTTTAAACTGAACCCTGGGGACAGGGTATGATGCAATAATAGGAATAGATTCTTGTCATGGGGGCAAAAGGTTCAAATGTCTTTTCTTTCATGTCTTTTTTTATATAACTGATACTCTCATTTATTTATATCTGATCTTAGTTTAAAAAAAATAAGATCTACCTAAAAATGTATACATTGCAATAACATAAAATGAATAAAGAAATAAGAAAAAAGGAAATGACACTAGGAAACTAGAAGAAAACCAAGAGTAAATTTAGAAAATAGAAAAGAGTGAGCGGAATGTAAATTGGAATATTGAAAGTATTATCTTTAATTTTTTTTAGCATCTAAAGGAAAAAAAATAAAGTATTAAAAGATTTTACATGGTCGTGCTATTAATGCTTACTAATTCCTCAGGAGGAAACAAAAAGGTATTTTGTCTTGTTTTATTTGTATTTCAGCTTTTAGACATGTTGTTCTAATAGGGAGCACTGTGATGAGTGCTCCCTAACAACATCCTCAAAGATACTCTCCAGTGCACACAAAAATTATTGCAGGAATATTTCCTATTTATGTTTAATGTGAGCCTGTGAGTGACAGCAACATAGAACTCAGTAAAAAGAACTTAGACAAAACAGTGATCATCTGAAAATAATAGTCGATAAGGACATAGGGCTGTGATCATCTGATATTGTTCCTAGGATAAAAACTTAGAATATCTAGCGGAGAAATTGGCAGCATTGTCCTGTATGAGCCACAGTAAATATATATATTTTTATTTTTCAGGTCATATAGTCTTCACCCCAACCTGTCAACTCAGCCTTTGTAGCATGAACACAGCCATGGATAAGGTGTTAAATGAATGGGTATGCTGTGTGCCCATAGCACTTAATTCAAACAACCAGGTGATGAGTCAGATTTGCTTCATTGGGCTATAATTTTCCAATAGCTGATCTAGAGAAATAGGACTACATACACCTCAGAGATTCTTCTGTCTCCTCAGAACATTTTTTTTATAAGCATCAGAAAAACAAAGATTAGAAATTGAAGCATATCTTTCAAGTTGAGGGCTTCAAAGACAAAAATTCTATTATCACAGAAAGGTAATATAGTTAGGATACACTTGTCCAAAAAGAAAGTGGCTGACATCTTTATTTAAAAAGTAAAGATTTTAACCAGAGCTACCTTACTTCTAAGTAAGGGAGGTTGGTGAGTATAATCATCCTTTCTCCCTAAAATTCTATAAACTATGGAAGAACAAATGTATGTTCATGTATGTGTAATGAAAAGTATACTCATAAATCATGTGCACCTAGGAATGATCTTTCACCTGCCAGAGCTGTAAACTTCTCGTGACCTCACCTATCTTTAACTGTATCTCCTCATGAAAGTGGGTATAAGAATTCCTTCCTCACAGTGTTGCTGTGAAGCACAGTGCTCAGCCACTAGTTGGATGATTCATATGCATTAATAGACAGTAGCTCAGGCCTTGAATAATGTGCCAGAACTCTCAAACTGTTGCCTAGATGACTGTATCCAAAACCATGGAACTGTATGGTTTGTCCTTGGATGCAAATCTAAGATTTTATTGCTTCAGGCCTATGGTAGTGAATGAAACAATCAGCTGTCCATGGAGCGAGGCCTGTGGCCTCCACTCTGCACAGCCCCCACCAGCAAGGCCATCACCCTGGTGCTCAGGCCGTCCTCTGCTACTGTTCACACACAGCCTGGCCTGCTCACTGCTTTGGAATGGCCCAGAAGAAATAGAAATCTTTCCTGGACCCATGACTCCATCTTTCTTTTCTATACTTGGCTCTCTTCATTTTTCACATTGTGTGGTTTCTTCTGGGATCTCAGAGAATAAAGTCTTGAGAACGTGTAAATCAAGAGGATACTAGCAGTTCTATGGGGGAAAGGATTATCCAGATGCTGAAAGAAGCAGAGAAACCAGGCATTGCCCATGAGCTCTCGTTCTTTCATATATTAATGTGAAGGTTTAGATTCCAAGATAGGAGGGCACTATACAGAATTTCAACCTCATTTTGATAAATGCATTTTTGAAAAACATCATTTATATTTTGATGCCTCATGCAGTTGTGTCCACTTAGCCACTGACCATGTTGTTTCCATGGAACATGCCTTGGAAATCACCGCCATTACCATTCCACAAACACCCGCAGACTTTGTAATGTTAAAATAAATATTCCAGATGTATTTGTTGCAAATGGTATATACCAATTACCTGATGTTTGAACCAACTTTATAATATTGCTGGAGAATAATAGTATCGAGAGTAATATAGCTAAGATTTATTGACTATTTGTAGGCAACAGGCAAAGACTAGGCTGGATTATCTAATTTAATCTTTATAAAATTGTGAGATTCTACAAAGGATGAAAATGAGGTAGAGAGACCCCAAATAACTTGCCAAAGGTCACACAGCTGCCAAATAAGGCAACCAAGTCCCTTACCCTTACTCTCAGCTGCTGAATTCTACTGTCTTAACCAAATACATTGAAAATTGAAAGACATCTGCTCCAAATTATAGCTAAATTAGTTTGATCTTGGGCCATGTTTCTTTCACTCAGTAATGATGCATAAACATCATCTGCCTATTGAAAATCACTCTAGCTTTTAAGTATAGAACTTTAATAAATGCAGAAAATTATATATTATATTTAATTTCCTTTACCAGAATATATGATAGGCTAATTCAGTAGATTCACAGAATTACAAGATTTAAAAGAAGGGATCATGAAACATATTATTACTTTACAATTTTAAAATGTTATATGATTTGATAAAGGTGTTTCTGAAGACACTGATATTAAGACTCATTAAGGCACAGATTTCTTATATCAGTCCCTGAAGGTACTGATTAGCCTCAAACTGCTCCCTATTTGAAGCAATTGAAGGCCAAAAAAGATCAATAAAAACCTCATGTAATGTTTCTGAAATTTTCTGTGCAAGGTGATAGAAATCTAACAGTGCTTAATAGAGAAATAGATACGCCTAAACTCCTTTTGAACCCATGTCATCACTTCTCAGCTTGCCCTGAAGTGTTGTGTATAGTTTTGCCCCAAGAGGTATAAATTTCCAATTTATTAAGTGAAAAAATATGACATCTTAGGAAGATGTTCAGTAAGGACCAGTAATGCTCAATAAGTTTGAAAAAGATATTTCTTTCTCAATAGTTTTCTGGAGAAGAAACATACAAAATAATTGTAATAAATCAGTATTTATCAGTATTAACTAACGTTAGGTTCCAAGTATATAGATACACATTCCTAAATATATATACACATCTATTCTGTATTTTGTTGACATCAACATGCTGTCAATTACAATACAAGCCATTGATGTAAACAAAACTTTTTTTTTTTTTTTTTTTAAGACAGAGCCACAAGATGTCACCCTGGATAGAGAGCTGTGGCATCACAGCTCACAGAAACCTCCAATTCCTGGGCTCAAGAGAGTCTCTTGCCTCCACCTCCCAAATAGCTGGGACTACAGGCACCCGCCACAATGCCTGGCCATTTTTTGGTTGCAGCCACCATTGTTGTTTGGCGAGCCCGGGCTGGATTCAAACCCACCAGCTCAGGTGTACGTGGCTGGCGCCTCAGCCCGTTGAGCCACAGGCGCCGAGCCAACAAAACTTTTTAGAAAGAAAACAAACATAACATAGCAAACATGTCAGTTTTGTAAAATACAATCAGATTGCAGGAACAATATGGATTCAAGGGTATTTTAAGATTGAGACTGGTTGAGAAGGAATTGATGGATTATTGAGTAATCAGATGTAGGGGTTGGTACCATGAGAGATAAAGATAAGTTTTTCTTGGTAGCAAGGTGAAGAGTAAGGTTTGTGGACCTGGGAACCAAACTGGGATTCTAATATGGTGGAAATTTATTTTAGAAGCTCTTAATGATGCAGGTCAAGTTCCAAGACTTTTTGAGTTAGTTGGGCTTGCCTTTAAGTGGGTCACCCTCTAATCATGCCTTCTTTGTCCCTCTGGTGTATTTACAGGTACTGAAGATGGATGGGCATCATTAGGTATCTCTTATTATATTGTCCCACAAATGTCTTAACCGTGAGTTTTTCAGAGTAATATTTTTCCGTTTGTGTCTGTAGGGTAATATCTATTTGAAGAATTCATGACTGTGCCTACATGTTCATGTTTCACTGAGATTAGTCCATTTTCTTCCCCCCCAAAAGGGTGTTTTATGTCCCCTTCAATGACATGTGTTTTTCTGGTTCTGAAAATGATACATTATAATTAAAGACAACTTGCAAAATGTTGGTATAAAAAGTCACTCATAAATGTGTATATATACTTAATTTGAAATATGTCAAAATTTTTATTTAGTTTTATATAAAATTGAGATCACATAATATATATACTTTTAATTTTTTCCCATTTAAAATTGACAATGTAAACATATTATCTTTAAAATAAGATGTATAATCTGGATAGATAAGAAACCTAATATTTATTAGTTTGATTCTTTAAATAATGGTTTATCTCATACAACTTAGACTCATATTCATCCATGTCATTGGACTGACATCAGAGAGAGGAAAGTTTTATAAGTTATAGTTTTAAGGAACATTTGTTACCATATAAAACTGAGCAAGAGGAAAGTAGAACTAATTACCATATTTCTAACTGGTCACTGTATTTTGTAATGTTTTAATATCATGAGCTCAGATGGTTCCAGATGTTTGCAAATTTGAATAAATAAAATTGTACATATTGCCATTGATAATAGCAATGCCCAATTTTACTATATTTCTGAAAAAATGAGTGACTCTGTAACTTGAAATCATTGTTAGGAATCTCTTTAAGCTTACATTTTCTAGGCAGTCTCTGGTCATTAAAGGTCAGTAAGATATTCTGAATTGATAAAACTCTTTAGGTTCTAAGTCTTTGCTCCTAGTCAAAGAAATTTCTGTGGCATGATAATTTATTATTTCTTTCCCCAAAGTATGTGATAACAACATTCATGTTTTTAAAAAGAAAAGAATGCTATAAAAGGAGAATTGCATGAAACTTTTAGAAATGAATTTCCTATATTTAATCTTAGCCAAAAGGCCAAAATATATTGAGAAATAAACTTAATGAAAGTGATGTATATTGCATATCATTTGTCTCATGATTTTAAACTCTGTATTGATAAATATCAGGCATCATATTTCAAAATAAACATTTTCTTGAGCTTGATCATTTAGAATTATACCAAGTATAAAGGAAGGCTCTTGCCCTGTACCTGGAAACCCATTCCTTTTAACCATTGAATTAATGTGGTAGTCACCTTAAGAATTCCTGGTGCTGGGTGAATAATAGGTGTTCAGAGGATGCTTGACTGACTACCTGCTAAAAGACTGTCTGACAAACTCTAAAAAACACAGGTGGAAATCTGTAATATTGGAGAGGAGAAAGATGCAGAGGTTTATAGCAACATGCTTATTTAGGTGAAAGAGAAAGCAGTTGAAAACAATGAGAGGTACTCAAAAAGAAGCTAGAGAATAATTCCAGTATGTAAACATGAGCTGATTCCTGTTTTTCCAAGAGCTGGAATTATTTTTTAATACTCTGATTTTCTGCTACTGCGCCCTGTACATATTACAAACATGAAGAGGCTTTTGCGGGATATATTTTTGTAGCACATTCATAACAAAACCTAAGACTGCTATTTCAGAGATTATGTATCGGGTGTCAAATGACTGATGAGAAAAACTATCTGGAACCCATTTCTGAGATTGGATGGTGACATATTGAAAGGAACAGCTTCTCACTTGAATTCTGATGATGACTTTGCGGTCTTAGTTATGCTATTAGTAAAAATTGACCTCTTGGATTATATACTACCAAATAGCAGGAACTGGCTCTCAGGCCTGTCTTCTGGTATCCGATAGGCAGGCGGATGACTCAAAAACACTCAAAACTACCAGGAGATGTCATCGCATTTTAAAACAAAGTTGATTGCCTAATCAATGTTAAAAGACACTGAGAGAGAGAAATCTAAGATTCAACTTCAGTTAATTGGATTGTCCAATTCTCAAGATGCAGGATACTGATTCATCAATATCGCTAGCCACTTACGATGAACCGTCATAGCCTCCAAGTGCATTTGTTTATTACTGCCTTTCGCATTGGAGGATGCAACTATGATGCTGTCATACTTGCTTAGTCTGAAAATGTTGACAATTTATTGATTTTTTTTTTGCAATAATGGTACCTAGTAATCTCATTTTTTATTTATTTCTAATTGCAAGAAGCATGGGTTCATTTGAAATATTACCCTGGAAAAGTTGCTTTATTTTTGTTTATAATTGTGAAAGAAAAGATTTTATAGCATATTCACTTGTCTGTCAGTCTCTGTGGCTTGTCTTTTCTTTATTTCCAAGAGTCCCCTCAATAAATCACCTATTTTAAATGTCATTTATGAACAGTATGTAAATTATTGCATTTCTAGTTATAACGTAGCCTTAATTGGAAATGGTAATGGAAACTTGAATCATCTAAAGTATCGAGAATTTCAAAATGACGTATCTATTATTTATTATGAATAATTATCTTGCAGTTTAATATAGCTATTTTTTTAACAAAATGCTAGTCATTTATCCTAATTCTTTGCACTATGGAAGACGAGACAAATGTTAACCAAGTTAAAACTGTGAATTTTCAAAGATGCCTTCTGCTCACTTTCTATGTAGGCCCTTTTGTCACCCTGTGAACCATAGCAGAAAATAGAAGTAACATAAATAATTTTTAGATTTGTGTCTTTCCATCCATTTTTTCTTTTTCATTTCTCTCCACATCACTGCATCATTTGGCACACGTTGTTTGTTCTCCTGAGTCAAGGTATGCAGGCAGTATTTGCTTTGGAAATATTATGGAGATGGAGGCTGATGAGTCCTGGCTTCTCATCATTGTCTATTTTTTCAACGTTGTCATTATCGCCTTTTTCTCTCTGTATTTCCATCAGAGCTAGAACTACTATTATGAACTCCATTTCTATGCTTATTCAGATAACACAGGATTAGCAGGTATTATTGTCACCTTTTTCTCTCTGTAGTTCCATCAGAGCTAGAACTACTATCATGAACTCCATTTCTACACTTATTCAGATAACACTTGATTAGCAGGTATTTTACTGTGTCACTAAAACATTATTTTTAATTTGATTGGTATTTGAGAATATGAGGGCATGCTTATTTGAATGTCACCTATAATGGAGTCATTCTTTTATTCATAATTTATAGAATATTCTATATTCTGGGCTGCCAATTCTAAATATTTTTTAAATAGCAGTGCCTACATAGGACATAGGAAATGTCTTTTTAATAAACAGACAAATGTATGCAGAAGTATACACACATCTGACTATTTCATGAGGGTTTCACAGCAGCTTTCTATGTTGTTTGCCTTCTCCTTTCCTCCCCTGCTTTCTCTGCAAATGTGCCTATGTACACATACATGCACACATGTGCACGCTGTGAGTAGAGATTACTTCATTTTACCTGCAGGATAGCATTGCCTACAGTGATCATTACTCTGTTTCTCCTTGTTCTTTTCTGTAAATCTTAAATTACTCTTTAATATGTGTTTATGAGCCATCAATTTTTATCCCCTCCATATTTTAAGAAGGCAAACACAGTTAAGTCAAGATGACTAATGGGATGGTCAGGAGAAGTGTGGGCTGATAAAAATTAAATCAGGAACAAATGATTCTTCTTCAGAGCCATCATTTTAAAGTAGCCAGTTACTAATGAATAAAATGTAGCATTTTTTTTCTATTTTATTTTTTGAGATAGATCCTTACTCCTGATCCTTGGTAGAGTGCTGTGGCATGATAGCTTACAGCAACCTCAAACTTTGGGGTTTAGGAGGTCCTCTTGTTTCAGCCTCCCGAGGAGCCGGGACTATAGGCACCACCACAACACCAGCTAGTTTTTCTATTTTTAGTAGAGACAGGATCTTACTCTTGCTCAAGCTGATCTTGAATTGCTGAGCTCAAGCAATCCACCCTTCCTGGCCTTCTGAAGTGCTGGGATTATAGGTGTAAGCCACTGCGGCCAGCCATAAAAAGCAGCATTATTAAATATTTCTTTCTTTCTTTCTTTCTTTCTTTTTGCAGGTTTTGGCCAGGGTTGGATTTGAACCTGCCACCTGCGGCATATGGGGCCGCCTACTCCTTTGAGCCACAGGCACTGCCCTTAAATGTTTCTTTTAATTACGTATTGTAGTCTAAATGTTCCCTCCCCCCACTCCGCCTTCCAAGTCACATATGGCACAAACTATTTTGAGAGAAGTTTTAAGTTCTTGAACCTTTTTTTTTGAAATTTTTGTCCGGGGCTGGGTTTGAACCTGCCACCTTTGGTATATGGGGCAAGTGCCCTACTCCTTAGAGCCACAGGCACTGCCAAATTCTTGAACCTTTTTACAAGAAGGTAGTATTCTTATTTGACATGCTTTTAAAGGGTGACACATAGTTTTTACCAAAAATGCAAAAGTCGATCATGAGCAAAAATCTATGTTTTCATCTTTTTCTATGCACATTCCTTCATGTCCCCGCTCTCCCCTGACAATAATACATTTTCAGGAATATTCATGAAACACCACCATTCCTTGTACCCCGCACCCCTCACCAGATCATACTCCTTCATGCTCTCGGTCCAGCGTTACTCTCTTCGACTCCATTCTTGTCATAATTATTGGCGATTTCACTGTTGTGGTAGATGATCCGTCCATGACCATTTTGCACAGTGACCTCACCCTCCCTCCCGCCTCCTCCCTCAGGCACACCCTGCAGGAGCAGGTCCTGCAGCTGCTCCATATTGGCAGCTGGAGAGGCCGCATTCCACCCACAGTACTGGGTTTCTCTCATGCTCCCTCTATAAACCAACTTCAGAAGGGCTTCAGTCACACCAGGAAGCTTATCCTCCCAAGTTTTCACTTTTCTGGTTTTTCTTTTGTCTTCACTTTGTAGTGATAATGCCGCAGCTACCTAGTCCATTACATTCCCCACTTATTAAGAAGACTTACAATTTCTCTTGATTTCTTAAAAACCTCTATCATCTCTTCATTCATCCTCCCTCTCATTTTGCCAACTTGATTCTCATCTCCTTGAGAAAACTGGACTCATCCCAAACTTCTACAAAGCTCTATCACCATAGTTAACATCTATCTGCAACTTAACTCTGTCTATTACACATGATAATGAACTACTGAGGCTCTTATGGAAGGCCACATCCTCCAAAGGTCTACCAGAATCCATCCTTGTAACTGGAGGACCCTGCTCTAGCAATTAAATATTCCCCAGTTCTTCATTGCAATAGACAGATACAACATGGTAGACTTGCTCATGGGATTTTTTTTTTTAAAGTCAAGATCAGTTTACCCCCTGTGAAGGATGAAATGTATAAGATATGTTTCTGAGTTAGAGAAATACGTGCGTGATATATATTAAAATTGTATGAAAGTTCCAAATTATCGGTTGTAGACTTACATTTTTTAGGCATCAATGCCATATGACTCCTCAGTAATGGCTTCAAGAAGGTTACACTTGAGCTGGACATTTCTGTATGGAGAGATTTGGATATGTGGAAAGAGAATTAAAGCAGCCATTCCTGCCAAGAGGGCATAGCATGAGCAAGTGTGGATACTAAAATATCCACATGGAAATACCTACTAATTAATTTTGTATTTTTTTAACTAAAACTGAGTAAGAGAATACACTTAAAGTCACACACAAAGAAAGCTTCCTTTGCTTTACTGCTTAGCACCTTCAAAACTGAGTTCATATGCCACTTTTCATGGGTGGCATTGAGGCAGACTGTTTAGTGAACAGGGGAGAGAGGCGTGGGTACATAGAAAGTTGTACTCACTCATTACATGGGACGCCTGAGAGACAGTCCTGGTCATCAAAGGAGGCTGTCACAGTGGACAGCTCACAGCTTGTCTTCAGTCTACATTTCAGCCAACCTGGGCTCAGGAGGCGATGGAAACCCCATCAGAAGGGACTAGGCCTTTTAAGTAGGAGGTTCGCGGTTGCTGTTTCATGTGATGTCAGTAGGGAGACCTAAGAGTCATTTTTTTTATAACAGATTTGGTTCTGATCTCACTTGCTTTGGTCCTATCATCAGCATAAAAATTCCAAACACAACTGCATGCCCATCCAATCAAACTTTTAGTGATGATAAAATTGTTCTGTCATATAGGTGGCAATTGAGCAGTTGCGGTGTGGCTAGAGAAACTGAGGAATGAAACTTTCTACGTTATTTTAATTAATTTAAATTTAAATTTAAACGGTAACTTGTATCTCTTGGCTACTAAATTCAATAGGGCAACTGCAAAACTCCAGCTCACACTCATGGAGGGTGTCATGTGCCTGGTCTCATCTGAGAACTTTATAGTTACTATCTCAGATGATTCCCACAAGGATCGTAAGGAATAGACATTAACATTTTCTCCATTATAGAAATGAGAAAAGTGAGATGGAGAGAGATTTAGCATAGGAAAGAAATGGCAAAGTTGGGATTTAAACCTAGGCAGTAAATTTACAGAGCTTAAAAATTGCTTTTCAACTTCGAGCCCTAAATTAATCTTGCTCTTCTTTCTTCCTTGCTCACATTCGTTCATAAATTATTCATGTATGTTATTACTATGTTCATTTATCTGTAATATATGTCAGTCTTTCCTCTTGAGGGGTTATATTCTTTTTCCTGACCATTGCCACTAAAATAGCACAGACTCACTTAATGTGTGAAATGACTGAATTCCATCCTGACCAGCAGAGCATCCCTGCAAACCAGTGCTTTTGAAACTTAGTGCGCAGAACCACCTGGACACAGGTGGCTGTTTCTGATGCAGGAGGCCCAGGGGGAGGCCTTAGAATTTGCATTTCTAATGAGTCTCTGGGTGATGCTGAATCTGCTTATTGGTTTGGGGTCACGCTTTGAGTAGATAATAATGAGTAGAAAGTAATAATGTAAATAATGATGAGTAGAAACCTGATATGAGTAATCCCATCTAAGATATAAATTTAGGAAAATTCCCATGAATCCCAAACACTAAACCAAGCTGCTCATTCACTCAGCAGCAAGGGATGCGTTTGCTCCAATGGTGGGCAGTGTCTTGTCGTGCTGTGTTGTCTGTCCAACTGCTATTAAATATTGCTTCGCATGATTAATGCTAACACAGAGCACCCTTAGAAACGCTAGTTTTTACTTGCCACGATGTTTAGAAACTCTTATTTGAGTAAGTTTTGAAAATTGGGTCCTCTATCAAATTGTAAGTTGGGAGAGTAGGAGCTGTTGATAAAAACATTTATCTAAAACCTAGTTTATGTTACTGCATATCCTTTGCATAATGATTCCCATGATAAGTCACTAATGGAAATTAATGGGGATAGGACAAAAAGCTGACTGAATAAACTGCTAAGCATATTTAATTTGGAAAATAAGACTTTCCCATCACTATTGATAAAAACTCTACATGGATGCATAAATCTAATTACTAACTTAGCAGAAAATTTATGTATTAAAGTCCTCTCCTTTATGACTTTTTATCAATTCTTCATAATTTTTAAAAAGTCATCTCAAATCATTTTTATCTCATTCACGCTTGGCCTGAAAAACACAAGAGAAGAGTGAAAAACAGCAGCAGAGTATGTTTCCTCATCCATCCTTGCAGAAAAAAAAATGGGGGTCCCAATTTGGGGAAATATTATTGAAATAAAAAAATTAAGCTACAAAAATAACGGGGCTTAACTTTAAGTACTATCATTCATAAACTTACATAATTTCAAAAGTTACAATCCTATGTATTTCTATTTTATTCACTGGAAACCTTTCTATTTTATTCACTGGAAACCTTGGCGGGGAGAATATTGGCTATGCATTTTATTTATTTTTTTTTTAAACAAAGCTTACTTTATTATTATTATTATATATTTTTTTTTTTTAGAGACAGAGCCTCAAGCCGTCACTCCGGATAGAGTGCTGGCTATGCATTTTAGTCAACACAAGTAAAATTCCTTGAAAGGAGAAGTGCAGACTTCATAAGGAAACCTGCAGTGCTGAAATTCTTTAAACTGAAACTAGTTTTAATACAATAATGGAATGTTGAAACACAGCAAGGCAGCACATGTTTCCATTAGCCATCAATCTTTACCCTGAGATCTGCCTATTGCATAATATAAAACATTGCTCTGGTTTCAAATATTATTTGGCATCAAAAATCATGCAAAATACATAATATATAGGTTGCAAAATTATTGTCATTTCTCTGAATGGCTGAAAAGCATGAATTCACAATATATAACATTTATTCATCATTTGAAAAGTTGTTGACAGTTCTCTTGGTGTGAAACAATTTGCTATCCATTATCAGATGCCTGTATAAACATTAGGAAGACATGATAAATGCGATGGATTTTATGAGCCCAGTTTCTGAAGTGTTGCTTTCCTTTCCAAGAATCAATGTGCTGCCTCTTTGACTCCACCAGCTCCTTCTTAGAATGGTTTAGTGGAAAGCACATTGGAAAGAGACTGCATCTTCTTCACTTGGCTACCAGTGTTACCTGGGGCTGGGACACTCTCTGACTTCAACTCACTGACCTCCCTAATGAAGCATTTGAACCAGCTGCCCGCTTAATTTCTGTTCAACTCTTTTTAAAAAGGCATTTGTTTCTGTATTTTATTACCCAAATAATGCATGTTCGTTGTTGAAAAAAATTACTAAAACCAGAAATTTTAAAAGGGTAAAGTATCTATAGTTCCATTCTGCAATACACAACATTTCGATTCTATCATTGATGCAATCATCAAGCGTTCTCAAAGGAATTCATTTGGACAAACCAGGAACTCAATTCTTTTTGTTAATAATGTAGAGACAAAGCTGTGACAGTTCAGCCTGAGACTCTCAGCTTTTAGAATCTTACAGAGGATAATACTTCTCCAGGTAGGTCAAAACATGGAGTGATTATGGCTGTAATTGCTGCTAATGTTGCACTGAGTTGATTGAGCAAGGGATCATTGGAAATTAAGCCACTAGGGAAACTGTCTCTTCCCAACCACATTTTTCATTCAAAGATGGCAAGAGGCAATTGTTTTTATTGAATCAGAGATGCAAAAAAAAAAAAAAAAATCAAGATTTATACCCTTTGTTTCCTAGGACCAGTGAAGATTGCCTATGCTTATTTCAAAGGGATTCACAAAGAAAAGATACTGTTTGCTCTAAGGTTAACTTAACATTTTTCAGTGAGTCTAGCCTACCTAAAACAAACAATCTTCCTAAAATTGTATTTCATTATTGTAATGGATTTGAATTTTACATTTGTAAAAAATTCAAGTATAAAAAAGCATAAAACATTACCTGTTGAAAGCTTCAGTTTAGCTTATGGGTCTGCATTTTTTCTCTGTGGAAGAAAGCTTAATCTTGCCATTGAGGGTAATTTAGTTGCCTCTAGCTTAAAATCCATTTTATTTAGGATTAACACCCTCAATTCATATTGTATTTTCTTGCCCACCCTCCCCTAGCCCTTACCCTAATTTTTTTTTTTTTTTTCTTCTTACCCTAGGAGCTGTTTGGTTTAGGGTTTGCAATTGATTCTTTTTTCTTCTTTCCTTTCTGATCTCTGATGAGGTGTGACTCATCCTGTCAGACCAAGAGTGGGCCCTCTGCTCCTGATGTGTTTTCCCTGAGGTACAGATTCCTACTATGGTCCCCACTTCTCGGGTTCAGAAGTTGTCTTGATCCTCTTTGGATGATTTTGGTCATGCAACCATAGACAACTCTCCTGACATCCCAAAATGTTCAGCTTTTCTCCCTGTAATACATTGGTGTGTACAAGATATAGTGAAGCTACATTCAGACTCTATCCAGTCACTTTCCTCAGAAAATGATTTTCTATCATATAGATGTCATGTTAGTTTCAAGTTCTCTGTAAGACATGTAGTAACTCAGGCAGCATATTGGACAGTTCTTCTGTTCCAAGATTATCCCAAAATTTATTGGGATACATACTAGAGTTTCAGTAGTCCTACCTTTCCTGCACATGGGATTCTACAGTGAGGAGAAATGGGCCAGAAATCATCTATATCTTATAAATAGCAGTCACTTCTTATCCCCTTGTTCTTAACCACTGGTAAAATTCTTATCTCCTTTTGATGAGAAAACAGGTCTACATATTTATGAATTCCTTTCTACCCTCCATTTTTATTTTATTTTATTTTATTTTTTTGTACAGGCAGTGTCTCACTTTATCACCCTTGGTGGAGTGCCCTGGCATTACACAGCTCACAGCAACCTCCAACTCCTGGGTTTAGGTGATTCTCTTGCCTCAGCCTCCCAAGTAGCTGGGACTACGGGCGCCCGCCACAATGCCCGGCTATTTTTCTGTTTTTGTAGTTAGACCAGGGCCGGGTTTGAACCCGCCACCTTCGGTATATGGGGCCGGTACCCTACTAGATGAGCCACAGGTGCCGCCCTCCATGTTTATTTTTGATGTGATCACTATATTTTATGTCTTACAGGATTTGGAAGTTAAAATTAAAACAAAACATATTTTCAAGTACTTTGTACTTGTTTTGATAATTAAAAACTATAATACTCAAGATTTTTTCTTTTCACTCAAAACATTTCCCAAGAATAGTGAAAGAGCGAGAAACCCAGACTGTGATTGTTATTTTCACTTTATCACCTCTTTCTAAATGTTGTGCATTTATTGACAGTGGATGAGAGGAAGAAAAAATTAACTAGAAAATACACACAGCTGGATATCAAACTATTATATTGCTACAGCTAAATTTACATAGTCAATAAACGGCAATAGTTTTGCATTTTAATTTTATATATTTTTTTCATAGAAGTGTACATTTTATGGTTATTATTTTCAATAACAAAGTCCAAGTTATTTCCAAAAGGACATAATTAGGTCATAAATTATGGGATGACTATTGTACTAATTATAGAAAATATTATTTATAGAGTATTCATTTTGTCTCAATTACTGTATTTGTGTTTATGTGCATTAACACAATACTAATAAAAAGTAAGTAAGATATTTTCTTTTTAATTTTATGGGTGAAAATTTTAAAAACAATAGGCAAAGGAGTAACCCAGGATGAAAATACAGGTAAATGGGAAAACATAGGTTCAAATCTAGGTAACTTCACTTAAAAATCTAGCTACTTTTGAGACTTTGGAAAAAAAAAAATAAGTTAACAGATGACTCCATACTGAGCCTCAGAGTTAAAGCATTCTATAATAGACATACTCTTATTTGATACTGTGAATGTTACTTTCTTTGCATTATTATTATTAATATTGCTTAATATTTCAATGCAGTAATCGTCTGAATTCTTTTCTGAATGTATTTATCTTCTTTCATTCTTTTCGAGGTTTTTGATTCTAGTCCTTATCTTAAACACTGTTATTGTTATTAAATAGTAAGCCTTTTAAATTCTATGAAGACAAAAGTGGAAACCTAATAAACACATGTAAATGTAAAAATAAAAAAATAATTCACAGAAAAAAAATCTAGCTACTTGACTATTATGCTGAAATCCATGAAAATGACTCAATTTACTTAATTTTTATCTCATTACAAACTTTGCATGCATCTAAACAGCAAGGATATGCTACAACTGTAAAATGTCCATAGGCCAGTTACTGTGGTGCATACCTGTAGTCCCACTTTATATAGGAAGCTGAGGCCTGGGGCACACTTGAGCTCAAAACATGAATCTGAGGCTTGCTAGCCTGGGCAACATAACAAGACCCAGCACTTATCAAAGTCCTGAAATCATGTGTATAAGTACATGCAAATACAAATATAGGTTAATTCCAAAATGTGGTGTTTTTAGAGTTAAAAAAAAATCAACACCAACCACTCCTGATTAAAATAAATTCTACGTTAACTAGAAATGTAATAAAAAATTTCTTATCCTGATAAATGTTACCTGCCTAAAACTGCAGTTAAACACCAGACCTAATTATAATAATGTGAAAATGATTAAATTGAGATCGATAACAAGGCTTCTTACCATATCACATGTATTCAAGAATTTCTACAAATTCTATTCAACACAAGATAATGTAATAATTTATACATAGATTGGAAATAAGTAAGAAAAACATTAAAAATAAATTTTTGTATGTAATAAAAGTATTTTTATGAAATATTTATAAATCTTCAGATCTGTTATTGGAATATTAGATTAGCAAGCAAGTTTTCATGATAAATAAAATCTTGATTATTTTTACATGAGCCTATAGCTTAGGCTTATATGATATCATTAGAAGTAAAGTTAGGAAATGCAATATAAAGGAAAAATTATCTTCATGAAGCATATGATTCCTAGCAATATATCTGACATAAGGTGCAAGTGTCAATAATGAAAATTTAAGTCATTATTGAAAAAATATTAAGTATTTAATGAAGATTTAATGCCATTTCTAGGGAAAAGAAGACTTAATACTGTGAAGATGTTAGTTTTTCACAAATTGATAGATAAATTCATTCTAATTTCAATCAAATTCTTAGCAGAATATTAATGTAGTTTGGTAAGCTGTTTTTGAATTTATACAGAAAAGCAAATGGTCAGTGTATTCTGGAAATGCCCACATTCACAGTCTTACTGTGTTTTGCTGCTGCAAGATATAGAGTAATGAGACAGACTATACCTTCCAAATCCAGAGCCAGGCATCAGTGGTACCATGGCATCTGAAAGGGTTGACATTGCCTACCAGTGAGAAGTACTGAGTTATTTGGTAAATGGCATAGGGACAAATTGGTCAGATTTATAGAAAAGAAAAATAATGGAATAGAATTGACCCAACAAAGAGATTAAAATATTCTCAACTGGTTTATTACAAGAAGGAAATAAACAATTCAATAAAAAGAGGATATCCTTTTCAACAAATGGGACTGGAACATTCAGAGGTTAAACAAAATGCATTTGACCTAGATCTAACACCTTTTATAAAAGTGAACTCAAAGTGGGTCATGGATTTGAAAGTAAAATGTGAAACTGTATACCAGTTAGCATAAAGCGTAGAAGAAAATCTTCACAATCCAGGGCTAGGCAAAATGTCTTAGACTTGGCACCACAGCATAATGCATAAAAGAAAAATAGAGAAATTGGACCTCATTAAAAAGAGTTTGCTCTGCAAAAGTTGTGTAGAGAGGATCAAAAGACAAGCTACAGACTGGGAGAAAATTTTTAAGATCACACAGATCTGACAAATGTTCTAAAATATATAAGAAACTTTAAAACTCTACAGTAAATAACAACACGGAATCTAATTGGAAAATCAGCAAATGACTGGGGCAGGCATTTCATCAAAGATGGTACACATGTGTCAGGTAAGCACATGAAAGATGTTCAACATCATTATGTGGAAAATGCAAATTAATACTATAATCAGATATCACTGCACACCAACCAAAATTACTTAAAGAAAAATATTGATAATTCCTATTCTGGTTTGTATGCAGAGAACTGAGTCAGGAATACATTTGTGACTGAAATATAAAATGTTACTGACACCAGAAAATCATTTGAGCATTTCCTTATCAAACTAAACAAGAAATTACTACACAAACTAACAATTGCCCTCTTAAGCATTTATTTTAGAGCAGCGGTTCTCAACCTGTGGGTCACAACCCCCCGGAACTGTATTAAAGGGCTGTAGCATTAGGAAGGTTGAGAAACACTGTTTTAGAGCATTTATTCATGCAAATACATGTGCAGGAATTTTCACGGCAGCTTTATTTGTAATATCCAAAAACTAGAGTCACCCAAGATGCCCTTTATCAGATGAATGGTTAAACTGTGGTAAATCCATGTCTTGGAATACTATTCAGCTATGAAAAGGAACACTCTATTGATACACATATATGAACCAACCTGGATGAAGCTCCAGAGAATTATTCTGAGTGAAGCAAGGTCAATTCCAAAAGGTAACATACTGTATGATTCCTTTTATTAAACATTTTTAAATGACAATCTTTTAAAAAATAGAGTACAGATTAGTGAGATGAAGAGTTAGGAGTAGGGTGAGAGTCAGGAAGGAGGCAGATATGGTTATTAATGGGAGTATGAGGGGTCTTTGTAGCAATAAAGGTGTTTACAGTATTGGCTGTGGGGGTGAATATATGAAACTGCACACGAGGCAATATTGTATACAATTATGAATGAGTCCAAGCGAAAAACTATGGCCATTTGAATGAGATCAAGGGATTATATTAACATCAATATCCTGATTGTGAATACTTCAGTTTTATAATGTTGACTTTAGGATAAAAGTTACATGGATCTTTCTCTATTATGTCCTAAAACTGCTTTTTTATCTCAAGAAAAATGTCAATTCATAAAGACATTTACAGAACGTAACTTTTTAACATGTACATTAAAAAAGAATATACAGAAATCATATATCTCTTATATAAAGAAATCTCACAAATCATTTAGAAAAAATGCAATAGTGGGAAAAAGAATATAGAGGTATTTTTCAGAAGAAGAAATACAAATAGAAAATAAACTTATAATTTACTAATTTTGTTGATCATTAAGTTAAATATAGATTAAAATTACATTGCCATTTTATACTCTGCAGAGTGGCAAGCATTAAAAGGACGTATTAATCTGCAGGGTTGACAAGGATTTGAAATGGAATTCATGTACTGTTGGGAGGAGCATAAGTTAGTAGAATTACTTTAGAGAAAAATTTGGCAAATGCCAAGACACACAGCAATTCTACTCTCAGATATATATCCTACAGGGAATCCTGCTTATATAAGGAAACATGTACAGGGATGTTTATAGAATGTTGTTCATTATAGCATTTAAAACACGTTCACATTAAAATGAACAAACTGTTATATTCACTCAATAGAATATTCTTCTGTAAAAAACAGACAGACACACACATCTACATGCCTGAATCACACAAACTGAACACTGAGCAAAAATACAAATAACAAAGAATACATTATTATCCTTTTGACAAAAATAGCAAAACTGTCAAAACTACCTGCATACCGTTTAGGAAAACATGGGAAAGAAAACTGTTGAGGAAAGCAAGAGAATGATTAATTACAATATCCAGGAATGTGCTTTATAGAAAAGAAAGAAATGCAATTGGGAAGGAAGCAAGGAGGGTTCAAAGGTATTGGTAATGTTCTCTTAAACTTGGTGGTAATGAAATGGAACTATTAAAGTTTAAACTCAAGATATATTTGTTCCTTTTTATAAATGATGTATTTCACAAAAAAATACCACTGCCGGCCAAGTAGGTATCTTTCCTTGTATTGTAAATACAAGTACACGCAGACTATGCTCTTTCACGCCCTTCGTTATATATTAGATACTTACTGGGGTGGAGCATGGGGGGATTTTAGAAATCATTCTCTATAACCTTTTCAAGCACGTTAGGTATTCATTCAGGATACCCTGCAAAGTGTGACATTCCAATCCATCATTGTGAGTGCTCGGGTCATCCTCACTAACCCGAGGAGAGTAAACAACCACAGTGATCTCACATGCGGGTGGCTGTGGTTTCACTCTTGACCTATGGTTGTTAAAGGTCACTTCTAGAGAACAATCGTCACCATATCTGAGTGTGTTGCAAATATGGAAGTGGCAGAAAAAATAATCCACACTGACTAGAAATAAGATCCAATTTCTGCCTAGAAAACAGGAGATAAAAAGACTAAAATAAATGCTCAGATGAAAGGTTTATTTTCCCAGTATGATTCTCAGAAGAACCTTGAGAGTCCATTAAAAAGCCCCATATATTTTGAATTTAATTAGGTAATGTCTGCATAACAAAAACAAAACTTAGCTTCTCAAAGAAAAATGCTATCAAAGTGACTCTTTTTTTTTTTTTTTTAATTAATTGGTAGTTTTGAAACACCTTTGGCTGATGCATGTTTGCTGTGGAAACGTGTTCATTTTACCTCCACAAGCTACTTTTTAATCCTTCTGTTTAATGGGGCATGACTTGCACTAGTAGAGCTATCAGTAGGAGGATGTTTCGAAGTAATTGAATACTTAAATCTCATCTTTGTTTCTTTTTCATATAAATGGCCAAGGCCACGGATATTTCCAATATAAAAAGTCCCCTTTCTATCTTAAAATAAAAGCACACAGCCCCTTAATACATACCCTACTCATGGCTTTTCCGCTTTATATATTTTTAACTGCATCTGCTCCTTATATTACTATAATATTTGATAGAGATATCCTATAGTCATTCATTTTCTATGATTAATTCTTCATTACAAGTATCTTCTGACCATATATTTTTGAGTAAAGACCTTATTATTGAATTCATTTAAGTCCATTAAACATTCATGAAACCTCTATTAGACATCTGTTTTGTGCAAGGAAATTATGACATGTATCATTAG
Organism: Perodicticus potto; assembly: GCA_963574655.1. Classification (NCBI taxonomy): domain Eukaryota; kingdom Metazoa; phylum Chordata; class Mammalia; order Primates; family Lorisidae; genus Perodicticus; species Perodicticus potto. The sequence goes on from CAUYRH010057447.1 coordinate 49,207, forward strand.
AGAGAATGCACTTTTGTGTTTATAGTTTAACATTGTAAGTAACTGCTTCATTGAGATAAATCTCATGTAATATGTATCCTTTTTAAGTTATACAATTTGATGGCTTTTAGTATATTTACAGAGTTATGCAACCATCACCATAATTCAATCTTAGAACATTTCATCAACCTGAAAAGTTTGAGGAAGCTGTGAGATATGATGCCACGGCACTCTACTAAGGCAACAAAGTGAGACTCTGTCTCACACACTAAAAATAAATAAAATAAAAAACTCCACCCCATATCTGTTGGTATCACCTTCCCATTTCCTTCTCCCTTCCCTAGCAACCACTGGTCAACATTTCTATAGATCAAATGCTATTCTATACATTTCATATAAATATAAGTTTCCAGTATGTAATCTTTTGGACTGACTGCTTTCATTTAGCATGGTGCTTTTAGAATTCATTAGGGGGGTAGCATCGCACAGTCATTCATTCCTATTCATAATGGAATAAGATCCTATTGAATAAATATGCCACATTTTGTTTATTCATGATGGACCTTTGGGTTATTTCCATTTTGGGGCTGTTATGAATAATGCTGTTAGGAATATTTATTTATAAGTTTTGTATGGGCATGTTTTAATTTATTTGGAGTATAAAGCTAGAGCAGAACTTCTAAGGAAACCGTGTTTACAAATTTGAGAAACTGTTTCTGAAGTGATTAGCATATCACATTCTACCTCAACATTGAGCAAGAGTGAGGATTGAAGGTGCTCTCTATCCTCCCCAGCAGGGTAGAGCACCAGTCTTGATTATAGCCAACCTAGTGGGTAGGAAATGATATTTGGTTGTCACTTTGATTTGCATTTTTCTGACTAAAGATGTTTTTAAAGCATCATTTTGCATTTGGAGAAATATCTATTTAGATCCTATTCCCCTTTTTTAAAAAAAATAAGTTATTTGTGTTTTTATTGTTGAGTTGTAAGGGTTCCATATGTATTCTGAATTCAAGTCCTAAAGCAAATAGATGATTTACAAATAATGTCATTCTGCATGTTGTCTTTTACTTTCTTGATGATACCAATTGTAGCATGAAAGTTTGATCAATTCTTTTTTTTGTCACTTGTACTTTTGCTTCTATATTTAAGGAACCATTGCCTAAATGAAAGTCACAAAGATTTGCTCCTATATGTTTTTCTATGAGATTTTTAGCTTGTACATTTATGTCTGTGAGACACTTTGAGTTAATTTTTTATGTTGTGAGGCTGTGTGGTCTAGCTGCACTCAACTGCTATGAATATCCAACTATTTCAGAACCATTTGTTAAAAAGACTGTTCTGCCCCATCCCATTGAATTACCATAGTGTGCTTGCTGAAAATCAATTTACCATAAATGTAAGGTTTTAATCCTGAACTCTTGATTTCCTCCACTAATCTCCATGTCTGTCCTTACGCCAGCACCACATGATCCTGATGATCTTCTTAATACAGAAGTTTAGAAATCAGAAAATGCACATACACCAATTTTATCTTATTTTTTTCACAATTGTTTTGGTTATTCTTGGGCTCTTGCAAGAAAGAGTCCTTTTATCAAGTTTCTGATTGTATATCTTTTGGGGAAAGTTATGATAAAAAACAAGAGCTACAAAAATAATTTAATAAAAACGAAACTCTGCTTACCAATCTGAAAGTTCACCAGACAGCTAAACAGCTGTTCACTGCAAACAGCTAAAAAACAGTATATAATCCCACCAATTGTTTATACATATATTATCTTATAAATGCTTTGCTGTGCAAACATTTCTATAGTATGCTCTGTAAGTTAACAGTATTACCTGATGCTCATGCCACATCCTTATTACTCTAAATGAATAGAATTCCATCATAATGATCAGTTAACTATTTCAACAGTTCTGAAATTATTAAAATTTGTATTAGTTATTTTTGCTATTATATGCCATCTGTATCAAAATATGTTCATGATACTTTTATATATTTATGAAATGTTATCTGTAAGATCAGTCCCTAGAAATTGAATTATTGGGTCCAGTATATGGGCATTTTACATTTTTAGAATGACAGACAACACTCTTAGAGGCTTTAAAGATTTACAATCTTAGGCCAGGCGTGGTGGCTCATGCCTGTAATCCCAGCACTCTGGGAGGCCAAGGTGGGTGAATTGCCTGAGCTCACAAGTTTGAGACCAGCCTGAGCCAGAGTTAGACCTCATTTCTAAGAATAGCCATGCTTTGTGCTGGGCGCCTGTAGTCCCAGCTAATTGGGAGGCTGAGGCAGGAGAATCACTTGAGCCAAAAGTTTGAGGTTGGTGTGAGCTGTGAAGCCACAGCACTCTATTGAGAGTGAGAAAGTGAGACTCTGTCCCAAAAATAACTTAATAAAAAAAAATTTACAATCACAGTCTTTCCTTCCTTTCTCTCTCTCTCTCTCTTTCTTTCTCTTTTTTTTTGACAGAGTCTCACCTTGTTGCCCATGGTAGAGTGCCATGAACTACAGCTGCCTGCCACAATGCCTGGCTATTTTCAGAGACAGGGTCATGGTCTGCCTCAGGCTGGTTTCAAACCTTGTGAGCCCAGGCAGTCCACCTGCCTCGGCCTCTCAGAGTGCTGGGATTATAGGTGTGAACCACTGCGCCCGGCCCTTAGTACAATTTTTCAAAGGTCCTTATTAACCCTGTGTATTATCAAATTTTATTGATAATTATAAATTGATAGGTTTAAAAAAGTATGTTCATCTGGACATATTTAATAGTGGATGAAAACTGAGCATCTAAAAAGGTGGTGGGTGTCATTTTTAACTATTTTTTCTGTGAAATTTTTATTCTTATTCCCTCTTCATATTTCTATTGGATCAAGGGCACTATTGGTCTTGAAATACTTTTGCATATTGAAATTAACCCTTTGACATGTGTTTGTTTGATAGGAAAAATAATTACTAATTTACTCCTTACTATAGCTCTATCAAGAAAATATGTATTTCAATCCTACATGTATTTAAATTGAGAAAAGTGAGTGTAACCGATTCTAGGCTGCTGTAAATGAAGAAGTCTATTCTGAATCTAACACCTTAGTAGCACATTGAATTCTATAATGTGTGTTGACTTTTCTGTTCACAAGCACTGTTTTCATCCTTTACTTCTTTATGCCTGAATTTGAAAAAATAACACAATATTTTAAAAGGTAAATGAATATTTGCAAGACAATTTAGAGATGATTTGTAGCATTTTTTTCTGGGGAACTTTTGTTTTTAATTTTCTTTTCATGGTTGTTTTTATTATGGTATTTGACTAGGCTGGGTGCAGTGGCTCACACCTCTAATCCTAGTACTCTGGGAGGCCGAAAAAGGAGGATCACTTGAGCACAGGAGTTTGAGACCAGCCTGAGCAAGTGGGAGACCCCGTCTCTACTAAAAAATTAAAAAAAAAAAATCAAGTAGGCATTGTGGCAATAGTCCCAGCCACTCGGGAGGCTTAGAGAAGGAGCATCACTGGAACCCAGGAGTTTGAGTTTGCTGTGCGCTATGATGATGCCATGTACTGGGCAACAGAGTGAGACCCTGTCTCAAAATAAATAAATGAATGAAAAATTTAAAAAATTAAATAAATTAAAATTGTTAGGGATTATACTTTGAATCTCTACATCAGTTTTAGAAATAGATTTTTTACTTTCATAATAACAAGAACTACAACAACAAAAACAATAAAAACAACTGGTATTTTGATTGAAATAGCATTGAACTTATGGATCACTTAAAACATAATTAATTTTTTTTTTTTTTTGGAGATAGAGTCTCACTTTGTTACCTTCAGTAGAGTCCCATGGCGTCATGACTCATAGCAACCTCATTAAATATGATATTATCTGTACGTAGTTGTGGATATCCCTTATCAACTGAAGAAGTTCTCTTTTATTTCTAGTATTCTAAGAAGCTTTAGCATGACTGGGTGTTGAATTTTATCAATTGTTTTTACCCTAGTTGAAATAATCATGATTTTTTTTTCTCTATGGGTATAGTGCATTATGTTGACTGATTTTCAAGTGTTAAGCAATTTTACAATTGGGGAATAAGGACTTCTAGGCCATGATACAGGAGTACTCTTTACTTTCTAGTACAGTATCATGAAATATTACATGTTTATTTGATTACACATTTTAATATTTCATTTGAATGATTCACTGGACATTTAATGAAGCTATGCCTCTCCAAGGGGTATAATGTGATGAGTTGATATACAATGTAGTATGTTTAAATCAAACTGATTAACAAGTGAGGTTATGGCATCACTCGCTTCTGTTCGCGCTTATTTCCTTTTATAAGGAGTGTGATTTTCTTTTTCCTTGTGACCCAATGTTTGTTTTCGAAACATTATAATTTACTACTTCATTTTTGAAAGAGAAGTAACCTTATGTTTTTTGAGTAGATACCTTAGCTTCTTACTGATTTCACCGACTTCTCTATTTTCCCTTTCCTAATAAAATTACACTGCCATTCTGTGCCCATCCTTTCTGTACAGTTTCTAGCCAATCTTTTATTTTTAAATAAAAATTGTTTGTAGATAAAGTGACATTATCCTTATGTTCCTTTCCAAGGCTTAATGTGAGTATTAATCACCATTGAAAGATGTTTTTTGACTACAGAGGACAGAAGATTGTGTTTTTCAGATTTAATGCCAAGCTCTAGGATCTGCTTGGAAATCATATTATTAAATGAAAAAAAAATGCAACAGGTATTAATATCTGTCAGGAAATAATATATAAAACCAGAAATATTCTGTTATAAATACACACATAAATGAATATTTCAAAGGTTTGTGTCATATTGATGATCATAGAAGTATTAATTAATTGGGAGAGATTTATGTGCATGTGATTTTTTAATCAGAACTGTAAATAATTGATGCACAATACTTTACCACATTGCAGAAAAGGGACTTCAGACATAAAGCAGTGGAAACTGCACGATGAATTCTGAGTAAAGGCATTTCAAAATTGCTGATTGTTCTGTTCTAGAAACCACTTGAATTTAAGCTACTAGGATATGACATATTTTTGAGACTATGAGGAGTTTTTGTAATTTTATTAATTTCAGCTATTCCAACACCTAGCATGGTGTCTGGAAGATTGCTTAAGAAATGTTAAAGGATACAAAATTACAGCTAGCAATAATAAGTTCTCGTGTTCTATAGCTCTGTGGGATGACTATAGTTAACAATCATATGTAGTTTCATATAGCCAGAAGGAGGTAATCGAATGTTCCCACTAGAAAGAGATGATATGTGCTCAAGGTGATGGATATGCTAATGGTCCTGATCTGATCCTTATACATCGTATGTATCAAGACATCATTGTGCACACATCCATTTGTACAGTTAATATACATGTTTCAATGTAAAACATATTTTTAAAACGTTGACTGAATAACAGAATGAACAGGTCAGAATGAGGAGTTTGGAATTTAGAGAACTCTTCAATTGGCAATGATGAGAAGGAGAGTCTGATTCAAGACAGATGATGAAAACACACACGGAATAGATGCTGCCTTTTTGTTAGTCTGTGTGAGTCAGAGAGGCAATTCTGATATGATTTAACAATTCCATGATATGGAGATAAATAGAAAAATAATTTGAAGGAAAATAGGAAGCAGATTGTGCTGCTGAATTCTGAATTTGGAGAATTGACATAGCGGAGGGATAGATAATTGAGGTATAATGGATGGGAGAATGTGAAAGCTGGTATTTTTAAGGGTGCAAGGAAGTGAACACAAAGGAAAAAATAAAGTGATGTTATCTCATTTCATATTCCCAATGTCTCTTTGGTTTTAAATGTCACTGTAAGGACCTTTGAACACAGCCATGGTAAAAATGAGGAGCCCAGAAATGCAGATATGGGGAGCCAGCAAAGGGAAGGAAAAGGACCCTGGCCTCCATTTTTCCTAGCCCTTACATCAAATCTGATGAGCAAGTGGAGTGAAATGAGGCAGGATTGCTTCTGCATAGGTATGAAGTTTGCTGTTGATAAAATGTTCATTTTGAACTAGAGGTGCTTTCTAATTGGGAGAAATATAGGATTTCAGAAACTTAGGGGAACTGATAGAGACAGGAAAAGAGGAAGTAGGTGACTGGATACTTTCGATGACTAAAGCATGAGGGAAAGGGATAAAGAAAATGGACTTCATGTTTCTTTCCACATATAGTTTTTACCAGAGTAGAGGAAGCAAGTTTAAATTGTGATTTACATATGGATGGGTATTTATTGAACACTTTTCCTGTACCAGGAACTGTCCTTTGTACAAGGTTTTTAGCAGCAAGGAAGGCAAACAAGGTCTCTCATTCTAGAAAGGGTAGAGAGGAAGTAACAGTCCAAGATAAATGCACGAGCAATCCCAGAGTGAAAAATGCTATGAACAAAATCGACAGTGATGCTGGAGAGACTGACTTTAGGGTCTACTCGAGGTGGGATACTCAGGGGAAGTGTGAGGTGTCAGCAATGTAGTGATCGGGGGAAAGAGTATGCCAGGTACAAGAAGCATCAAGTTCAAGAGCAGGAAGGCATTGTTTAGGCACAGCAATAAGTTTGTTGCATCTGAAGAAGCATGGGGTGGGAGGGTCGGAGCACAGCACGAAATTGCACAGGGAGGGGAAGGCACAAACAGATCCTAGGAGCCACTATGGAAAGAGTTCAGTACTTTCATTTATACTTAAATGAGAATTTTTTTTTTTTTTTTTGAGACAGAGTCTCACTTTGTCATCCTTCGTAGAGGACTGTGGTATCATAGCTCACAGCAAACTCTTGGGCTCAAGCAAGTCTCTTGCCCCAGCTTCCTGAGTCACTGGAACCACAGGCCCCCACCACAATGCCTGGCGAATTTTCAGAGATGAGGTATCAATTTGGCTCAGGCTGGT